>JAPMOQ010049705.1:0-19906 GCA_026543055.1 Argiope trifasciata | reverse complement strand
ACACACACACACACACACACACACACACACACACACACACACACACACATTGAGCTTTATTATAAGTATAGATTATGCACATTCGAGGCGTTTGAGTGAAAATGTGTAGTAAAATGCATAAAAAGGTTTAAAAATATACGCAACGTGCCAGTACAATGGAATTTAAATCTAATTACGTGTTATTTAAAATGCACATTATTCTAAAACGGAACAAATTAAAAGTTGAAAAGATAATAAGCATTCAAGCTTTAGGGTTACCAAGATGATATTACTTAAAAATGATATTCCAAATATGATTTAACTTCAGTGTGATCCGAGGTTTATTTTAAAAATATGCACAAAGTGTTATTATTTGATGTTTAAATCTAATCTCATGACATTTAAACAGCACTTGATTTTAAAATAAAAATAAAAACTTTAGAAAGAGAATAATATTGTTTATATGTATTCAAACTGAGGTTTTATTACATAAAAAGGATATTTCGAAGTGATTTAGATTTAGTATAATCAGAGATTCAGTTTAATTTTTATTTTTAAAATATGCACTAAGTGCAAGTATATTAAAATTTAAATCTAATCGTTTGATACATAAAATTCCCTTTATTTTAAAATGGGAAAAATAAATACATAAAAAAAGTTTTTTAATTTGAAATTCAACTTTATGTTTTACTACTTAAAAAAGATATTGCAGTGAAGAGATAGCTTTAGTGTAATCTTAGGTTCATTTTTACCTGAAATATACATTAATACTCCCCCACAGCAATCAAAAATGAGGAAATTATACTTAGAAAAAGAAAAGAAACTGTTCCAGATTAATTGTTACAAACTTTGAATTTGATGTAATGGCTTATTAATCTTGAAATTTGTGAGCCAAATGAATGTGTTTTCAAATTTTTATAACATAAATGGATTTGCAATCTAAAGTTAGCTTCAGTGCGATATAAGGTCTACTAATATATTGCATATTAAATTGATTACCTAAATAAAAAACATGAATATGTTGTAGTGTGATTATTGCAAATTTTTGTTCGGATGTAATGACATTGATTTTTCTTCTTTTGAACCAAATGAATGAATTAAAAAAAGCAGCTGTAAAAAATATGTGAGGAGGCTTCGTTCACAGTTTAATTTGTTTTTGTTCAAAAATAAATTTCAGAAAGAGAAGAATGTTGTTTATTTGAATTCAAGTTGAAGTTTTATTACTTAAAAACGAAATTACAATAATGATTTGGCTTTAGTGTGATCTGAGCTTTATTTTTAACTCAAAACTACATTAAGTAATTCCTCATTCCAATAAAAAACGAGGACACTACTTAGAAAAAAGCAACAAGGTACTGTCCTAATGTAACTCTTATAAACTTTTGTTTTGATGTAATGACAGCTTTGTTCTCCTGAACCAAACGAATGTATAGAAAAAAAGCAGAGGAAAAAAATATCAGATGAAGTTTTGACCACCGCCATATTTGTTTCTGCCCAATCTTTTCTGTTATATCTTTCCAAAAGGAAATGACATTTTTTCAAAGGGCACCTCACCATTTTGAAGCTTTGCCTCAGGACTTTCTCTAGCAAACAAAAGAAAGATAAGTCACCTAACAACGAGCTCCTTTTTCATTTAACCACAGTTTAGTGAAGTCTTTGATAATTGGTTTTTGCACGAAGAATAACAGGTTTGTATCATGAAAAGCAGAAATGTCTTAAGTTTCTTCAGATCTTTGTTCTAGTTTCGTTATAAAACAGTCTTGGGGGGAAGAAAGGACGGAAATGTTAGTTTAGAGGAAAGAAAATGAGTTTAAATTGAGCTGAATATTATTAAATTCACAGAATAGCTTGATGTATCTTTTTCTTGCTGTAAAACTATTTTCTACGGTATTGTAATAAATTAAATATTAAAAAAATCTATTCTTTTATTTATATTCAAAGTGTTGAACTTTAGCAAAAAGTTATTGTGTTTATTGCTCTTTATATAATTTTACTTATTATTAGCCCCCCTCAGTAGTCTTTTGGTTTATTGAGGTTACAAGTCATGAAAAAGTCAAATTAAATATTTTGAGGGGCATGAATATACCTGTTTCTTAAGAAACCTTTTTATGACATTTTATGAGCAAATTCTACATCTTGGTTATGTATTTTTCTAACTTTTTGTCTTTGTAAACACACATCCATTTATGTAAAATAAATAAATGAAATAAAATAAAAAAACAGATATGGTCATGTTAACTGACATGGACACACTTCAAAACTATTTCGAGATCGCATTTCGAAGTAAAACATTAGTTGTAATTACATATATTTTTAGAGTTTAAACTTATCTTACTTTGAAATGCACATGAAGGTATAGCCGAAACTTCACACCCTGATATTCACTAATGGAAATAAATTCAGAGAGAAGCATTAATAGCAACAATTTTGTTTCTGTTACTTATGACTCTTTTACAAGCCCGATGACAGAAAGCTGCCAGTGATTTAAGCCGAAATGAGCGTCTCTTGTTTATTAAGTAGTGCCAACTAGGGCCAAGTGTACCACTTGACTACTTCATGCTTCAAATTCGCTTGCACGATCCTTTCCTACAGAGGGGCACATTTATACAACTCACAGATAGAACAACCATGCCCGAACCGGGACTCGAATTCAGGAAGCCCAAATCGGGGGGAAAACATGCTACCATTATGACAGGACATCGATAAGAGAACATTGAAAATGATATGTCACTACAAGAAGGAAACATATTGCTGTAAAGCATATTTAATATAATTTTAAGAATTTAAAATTAAAAATTAAAAATTACTAAAAATAAAAATATTAAATTATTAATAAAATAAATTAATTAATAAATTAATTAAATTAATAAAATTAATGAACTAAAATGTTAATAGAATTTACTAAAAATAAAAAAAAAGTTATATGATGAACATTTAATATCATGATTTTTCTTTTGAATTTTTAAAATGATATAAAAAATTTGTATTCTACTATTTATAAAATTATCACGGGAAATCTTTTAAGATTTTTCTTTGGGTTTTAATTAAGAAAAAAAATTATAAATTCTTAAAAAAAAACTGCTTTGTTCTGCACATTTCCACTTTTCATAGTATATGTCGAGTTTGACAGATCCAGGTTAAAAGTTCTGTCTTGTCGACTAACAACGCAGACAAACACTAGCATTCATTTTTTATTATTGTTAGAATCTTGTACTTTGTTAGAAATTTGAGATGGCGATAGCAAAATGAAAAGAAATATGACTCATCTTTTCAGTCTATCAATCTTAACATTCTCTTTCATTTTCTCCAAATGAAGCTTTGGCAGAGAAATCAGTAGATTGATTACATTGTGTATATTTGTTCAAAATATGAAGCACAACTTGATTAGTTTCCAACAAATCAAGGAATTATCCACACTTCCTTGAGTAGATTTTTTTATGTTTGTCATACAAATTTCAAAACCATACATACCAAATTTTAAAATAATCTGTAGTAGTAATAAATAAAGTTGTAATCGATATTTGTTAATAAATGATGCTGTCAAGAAAATAATCTTTTCCTTTCATCATTTGGATTTATCTTTTATTGGTTTCTTAAAATATAAATAAAGAATATTTTATATAATAAAGCTAAGAATTTTGTTAGGTTTGTAAAAAAGAAAGGCATAATTAAGTAATTGATGATTCCTGATTGAGAAACTTTTTTTGAAGCTGTGATAGTTTCTGATATTTTCATATTCTTGAATAAAACTTTTTTTTGATCAAAAAGCTCCTAATATAACAAAAATAGCTAATTAAATTATTGGATTATTTTAACATTTTTTTCTTACCGTTAGTAAATATAATCATTATTGATATCCATTTGGATGATGATGCTTATTAAGAGAAAACAGATACACTACTATTTGTATTTTTACTCTGATTTAAATCAAACTAAAACATATATAAGGAATAAACCAATTTCATTTTGTGAATTCATTTCACAAAATGAATTCACAAAATGAAATTTGTGAATTCATGTGGTGAATGTGGTGGAAAATGTGATTTCATTCAATTGGTTTAGATTAAGTTGAAATATTTAAATGCATATTGTGCCTTTCTCATTTGGAGCTCCTCTTTCCTACCATGGACAGAAAGGCCTTCATATCTAACAACTAGTACTTATCATGGAATTCATAGATATCGGTTATTAAAAATAAATCTTTTTCAAAAAATATCTAATAACAATATTTTTTTCAAAAAAAAAATCACTTGCTTTTATTTGAAAAAAAATATTATTTTACAAAACCGTATGTTTTAACCAATTCTTTTTGAGATGAATACAATGAACTTTCAGAAGACCCAATAAAATCTATATTTTATGATTTCCTGAAAAGATCTATGGTATTTATAAGATTTTACTTTCTAATGGATGCTCTCGAATAATTAAATTTCTCAATACGCGGAAATCTATATAAGTAAAAAAAGTCTTTACTTAAATTTGAATCATTTTTTTATATAGAGTATCTGAGCAGAAAATGGCCAGTCAGACCAAATCATTTATGTCCATTGACTGCTGAGAACTTCTTGTATAACTTATATTTGTAACTCATATTTGTAATTAAAGAATTCTATTTCATAGCTCTATGGAAAACAATATGAGCCATACGTGCGGATCGGATTTGACACGTTTTAAGTATGCTGTACCCTGCTTTAAACACCTTCAAATTCGCGCGCCATGAAAATTCAGAAGGTAGAGTGTCTTTAAAAACCACGAATGAAATAGGTTTCGGTGAATTCTTTTTTTTTTTTTTTTAACATATGCATGTTGATGGAGGCTACTTACATTTGGCTTTGTAATTTTTTATTTTAAATTTTCGTATTAATTCATAATCATGTAATTTTATTTTCTAGTATACTTGGTAAACATAAAGTATAGTTATCGCCAAAAATTCGAGATTTTGGGTATTCTTCACTGCTTTCCCCCTGATTTTAGAAAATGCATTTTTGTAAAATGGCCATCTATCTGTCTATCTGTGACAAAAATAAATCAAAAATTCTTTGAATTAGACGATTGTAACTTTGCATACGATCTTCATTTCAAATTTGTAAATAATTATCACATTTTGAGCAAAATCTGTTCACAGGAAATCTGTCTATCCAAATAAAATTTAAGAAGATAGCTACAAAATGAATAAAACTAGGTAGATAAAATTCGGTACACAGAATTAACATCTACAGTCTAGGTAACCTTCTAATTTTATGACAAATTCAACAAGGATTTGATCGTCTGTCGGACTGTACTTTCAGAAATATGTAAACATGACAACTCAAAACCACAGTGAATTAAATACATCAATTTTGGTATAGGATTTTGTGATTTCAAAAGCCATTTTGAAACAAATTTTTGTTTCAATCGGTTGAAACACATCTAAAACATGAATCTAAAAACATCTAAAACATAAATCTAAAAAGCATCTAAAACATAAATCCGATAAACATCTATAGCATAAATCTAAAAAAAATCATCTAAAACATAAAGTCGATGTTCATACACCTTTAGCCGTATACCAAGGAAATCGCCAAATAATCCACCAAGGATACATGATAGATTCATTAAAAATGCTAAATTCACTTCAAAGAATAATATTTCGTAGCTATTGTAAGCCGATGCCATATTCTTCCCTAGCATAATACTTTTATTAGAGTGTATTGGGGAAAGGTTTGGGAAGACCACTCTAAGGGATTTAAAATAAGAAATCAGATTTGAAAAAAGGGGAGGAAAAATAATCAAATCTTCCATCACTGTACCTCAACATATTCATGAAAGTCTCATTCATCGATCTATTTTTATTTACATTGAGTACCAATTCGATAATTTCTTTTCCATTCGCCCCTCATCACCCAATTTTTCCCAATAAGATGGAAGCTACTTCCCAAACGCCTGGAGAACAAATCATTAAACTAATCTCTTCACCCGATAGCTCAGCTGGATTAAATGAACAACTTCCTTGATCAAAGGAAGGGCCTATGCCTATTCACTCCTTTATCAGACGAAATAACTTTTATTTCATCTAGTTGGGCCTTCGAATATTTCTAAGGAAATGCTTCTCCTAATACATCCCCTGTGTGTGATTAGATGAATCAGGTTTGGTTCCCACTTCCTGTCCAGAGAGACACGAAGATGGTTTTCCATGAATGTGTTGATGTGCCGAAGTCACACAACAGAAAAGGCACTTATTGGTACTTAAGGAAATTATTCGCATAAGGTAAACATAATAATTACATTAAATGGGCACAGAAATAGCTTCTGGTTGTAAATATAAATAATAGGTAAATTAGCCTTATGAAAAGTTGTTTATATAAAAGATATCAAAGTAATTATTCCATAGTTCGCACGATAAAATATATATGTTAATTCTAAGATATATGACCTTATTTTTATAAAATTACTAACGAATTTCTTTAAGACTAATAAGCCCTTTCTTCAATACTGGATGCGTAAGCAGTTCCTCCGTCTGGTTATAATTATATTATTTTTTGAAAGTACTTTTATATCTGGATGTCATTATCACGGACTTCATTGGACTTCTGGATTTCATTCTGAACATCTGGATCACGGATTTGCAAGGTCATTGATAAAATCATTTTACACCTTTAAATTCAAATCGGTAGTAAATAAAGGTAAGAAATGAAGTGTGTCTGGAGTAAAGTGGTCGTACTGAATTTATTGAAACAGGTTGCAACACTCCTAGTGTCGAAATAAAGACATTACAGAAAATTTAAAAAAAAGAGATAGGTAAAAATTTTATGAAGAAAAATTTAAGCTGTACCACAATAAAAACATATGAGTTTTTTTGTCTCCTGCAAAATTTTTGGAAAAATTTTTGTTTAAAATTATGAATTTCCCGTGACTTTCAAAACGATTAACTCAAAATGAAAAATGTATTCTCCAGTATTCCCTTTCTGAGAGCGTTTTTCTGCATTCTTGTTTAAATCCTTCTTGGCTTAAATTTCACCTCACCAGGGCTTAACAATAGCTATATGGTAGTATCGAAAAATATGTTTTTCATTCTAGAATGAATTATTTTGATATTTAATTGCAAATATTTAGGCCAATCTTATAGTTAATACCACGAATTTTTTCTGTATTTATTATAATAAAATAGCATATATTTTTCTAATAGGGCATTTCAGCCGATTTCCTTTATTTATTTATTTTTAATTCTATTTTATAACTTCCTTATTTCACCTCCATAGACTCCGTAAATATACCTTAATTAATTCAGCATATTTTTTTAGTACAGGAACACGGTATCATCCTTGCTATAAAAGATGTTGTTTTGAATTTGATGAACTTTATTAATCCGCCTGCTCACTTATACATCATAAAAATACTTGGGATTCTATATTTACAACTGGGACAAAATCAGATTTTACGGAAATTTGCACATTAGAGAAAAATACTAATTTTTCAATAATCATATATTACAAAACCCCCTATAAAATTATTGCAACAAATCTTTTCATAGAAATGCTAAATTAAAGTTTTAAAAGTATTTACGTATTTTCAGTTATTATTGCATAAAATGCATTAAAATCTTTCAATTTCTGTAAATGGTGTTACAAGAAAATTAATAATACATTTTTAAGCATATTTGTCACAGAAATTATAAACATATGATCATATTGCTTATTAAGAAAATTATTTTGAATAGTTTCCTAACCAGGTACCATAGCATGTTGCACGGTATTTTAAGACATTTTGTGATATTATGTTATTCAATAATATTATACAGAATTGTAAATATTATTTAATATACAATTATACAGTGTATATGAGCTAGGATGATAGAGTATATAAATTGTTATTATTTTATTTCAATTATTTCGAAAGTCTAACAGAAACTCCACACAAGAACATCATCAAATCATTAATTTGAAAGGGCTTTAAAGTCATACTTTACGTTTGAAATTACTTAAAACCAGCCATCTCAGAAGCATAATTCAAATGCCTTTCTGACATGCACTTGTTGACAATTACATAAAATTCAGCAACGTTTCTACATTAAAATAAATTAATGTCAATAATTATAAAATCTTACGTATCATTAGCTCTTTGTGCGCATATTTCCTTTTAAATACATTGAAAAGTGAACGCAAAACATTGTTTTTATATATAATTTTTATAAGAATTGCTTATCAGTTAAATTAATCTATAAAACTTCCCCAAATAAGAAAACATAGATTATAAACTTGCAAGAATGTTCCCAATTATTTCAAAAGAAAATATAAAACTCTCACGTCGATAGAATAAAATGAATCTAACCAAAATAATGGTACAAATTACTACCTTCTATTCTAGAACCAACTTGACCGGATTTTTCTATTTATGCATATAAAAATAAAATACCCACATCGATATTATGAAATAAGTGAAATCAAAATAAAGGTACAAATTACTACTTCTATTCCAAAACCAACTTTCTTGGATTTTTCTGATTATTTCCAAAGAAAAATAAAATAATCACATCGATATAGTCAAATAAATCAAACCAAAATAAAGGTACAAATTATTACGACCTATTATAGAAGTGTAGTACAAATATTTTCGAGTATCCTTTGATTTAGTTCTTAACAACTCAGCCACAACTGGCACATTCAAGTGAATTGTTGTGCCTGTTCAACAGTCCATCCTGAGCAATTACTCCGCACGGATGATGGATAGAGCGAAGAAGCGAATGGCCCGGGAGGATAAATATCATTCATCCATCTTATCCAGGCGCCGTCATATAAGAAGACCTTAGCCATCCTGTGAGGAAAACTGAAAGAGCTCTTACTGGCAAATCTCTGGAAGTTTACCTTATAGTCTCTCGTTTTTCCTGCAGGATATGATCCATTAATATTTTTTTTCATGCCTGTGACTTGTTTTCAGAATGGTGTTGTATTTAAGAAGAAATAGGCCATTATTAAGGATTTGATAAATTAAGATTTATTATTTTGGACACTGTTTATTGCTGTGGGATGATAAAGAATCAACAATATTGAATGTTGCGTAGCAGTAATACATTTCGATTTTTTTGTATATATATCAGGGATATTTAAATGAAAAAAGTACGAAACGCCATAAAAAACAAACTGGTTGAAATTTTAAAATATCGCTTTGAGATAACGTAATGTGTTATATAGGAAAGCGAATTTATGTACAGCATGGTTATGTAAATACATGGCCGCCCATACAGGAAGCTGAAGAGAAGTAGGAAATCATATCTCCCGTCTAGGCATAGCATTATGTGTAAAGGCAACATGGAGGCATTGTAAATGACAATGCCTCTACAATGGAACTGCAGAAATTCACCTGTAAATGGCATTATCACAACATAAACGTGCCTTATTAGCCAAGTTGTTGTATCAGGGGGATGAAAATGACAATGAAACAACTGCGGTTAAAACAGCTACTTAGAGAACTGATGATCATAACAAACTTACGAAGAATAGTTGTAAGATTTGAACCCGGAATTATTGGTGTGCAAGACATAAAGGTTTCTTCAGGCCGAGGACGATTTCTGGTTGTGGGGTTACTTGAAAGGTGTTGGTTATCAATATATTCCTAACATTCCTACGGTAAAAGATCAAATACAGTTACATGTCCGAAGAATAAATTCTGATATGCTACAAGTCATCGTCGAAAATGTCGTGTACCCCATGCAATAATTGGAGCATCAAGCCGTGGTCAACTTGGTTAAATTTGTAAGTAGCTACACTGATGGAAAAAAAAATCCCAACACCAAGAAAAAATTATTGTACAGTAATGAAATTTTAGGAATACATTTGTCTAGGTAACATATTTAATTGATTAAAGTTTCAAGGTCACAGGTAGAGCCATTGGCGAGAAGAGCCATTTGAAATATGAAATGTTGCTTCATTAGTAACCGGTGTAACCGCCAGAATTTTGAATGCAAGCATGCAAACGTGCATGCATTGTGTCGTACAGGTGTCGGATATCACTTTGTGGGATGGAGTTCCAGGTCTGTTGCACTTGGGCGGTCAATGCAGGGACGGTTAATGCTGGTTGTGGATGATGCTGGAGTTGTCGTCCAATGACCATACGTGCTCGATTGGAGAAAGATCTGGTGATCTAGCAGGCCAAGGCAACATTTCGACCCACTGTAGAGCATGTTGGGTTACAACAGCGGTATGAGGGCGAGCGTTATCCTGTTGGAAAACACCCCCGTGAATGCTGTTCATGAATGACAGCACAACAGGTTGTATCACTAGACTGACGTACAAATCTGCAGTCAGGGTGCGTGGGATAACCATGAGAGTGCTCCTGCTGTTATACGAAATTGCTCTCCAAACCATAACTCCAGGAGTAGGCCCTGTGTGTCTAGGTCGCAGACAGGTCACTAGCAGGCGTTCACCTGGCCTTCTTCTAACCAACAAACGGTTATCACTACGACCAAGGCAGAACCGGCTTTCATCAGAAAACACAACAGATCTCCACTCCGTCCTCCAATGAGCTCTAGCTTAACACCACTCACGTCGCAAACGGCAGTGGTTTGGAGTCAGTGGAATGCACTGTGCAGGGCGTCTGGCTCGGAGCTGTCCTTGAAGTAACCAATTTGTAACAGTTCGTTGTGTCACTGTGGTGCCAACTGCAGCTCGTATTTCAGCTGCAGACGCAGTACGATTAGTCACAGCCATACGCCGAATACGACGGTCTTCGCTCTCAGTAGTACCACGTGGCCGCTCGGAACCTGGTCTTCTTGAGGCAGTATCTTCCCTTGACCACTGCCGCCAATACTCATGCACAGATACATTCCTGCCAAGTCATTCAGCAATATCGCGGAAAGAAAACCCACCTTCTCGTAGCCCTACAACACGACCTCGTTCAAACTCTGTGAGTTGTTAATAATGGCTTCTTCGTCTCCTCAGAGGCATCCTTGACTAACATTAACCCACTACGTGAAAGCTCAACTGTAAATAACGATCCCGAAACTTACAGCGCTTATTTAAAGCAAACCTCATTTGCATGTTCATAGTGTCGCTACTAGCGCCACACTTACGCGCGTTGCTCGAAATTTGAATCGACGTCATCTTTCAGATATATAAACACGCCTAGCAAATTTCGTTTATTTCCTTCCTAATATTTAAGCTCCTTCCTAGTTTTGGGATTTTTTTCCCATCAGTGTATAATAAAAGTTTTTCATTGTCATATGGTGTGTTACGATTTACTATTTCCATAGGCAATTATGTATTCTTTTATCACACATTATGCTCTTGAAGAGCTAGAAATTCCCCGCCATTTTTTAGAACTAATTTTTTGACACATCGAAATCACATATTTTAATATATATGGTGGCCAAATTTATTTATATTTCGTCCAGTACTTAATACGTTACAGGGCTCCGGATACCTGAATCTTCACCATTTTTTGTACCCGCGAAAGTGACAACCAATCAAGAACAAACCACTATATCGGAAGCTTTTTATTCTCTCTTTTGAGGTGTCCCTCTAAATTACAGTCCATGCCATATGAGATATTTAACATAATAAGTGTTTTCCTTTGTTAAGACATTAAGGTATTTGGTATTTTGGTGAAGACTTCTATATTTGTGTTGGTCAATAATGTTTTATTCGAAAATAAAATATGATTTTAATTAATATTCCTATTAATTCCTCAGTGAAATTTAAAATTAACAATTTTAGATTAATAATAACTCATTTTAAGTACGATTAAATTACTTATGTAAAAACTTTGAATGGTGATATTATAATAAATAATAGGCATGAAATAAGTTAAATATTCTTTAGAAATGCAGAAGGAAAATTTTTTTCACACAAATATAATTTTACAGATCGGTCATAAGTACTATTATACTCAAGAAATGCAAATATCGTATTCTGAAAAAAGAAGGTTTCTTCATATTGCTAAGTAGGAAGTTCTTAGAGATTTTTCTGTCAGCAGCTGTTCTGTGAAAACTCTTTCTCTTGGAAGGAATATTTTAACTTTGAGATGAAGAGCAAGTTAAACAAAGGAAAAGTATGGATTATTTCCTTTCTAAAGTATTTGATGGTATAATTTAATGACATATTTTCTAACTTATATAAATCTAATAATTTATTCACTGCAAAAAAATTAAAAATACAAATGTGACACGAAAATAGCTGCTTTTGAATATGATTTTAGAAAAATTATTAATTTTTTTTTAATTTGTAAGCAAGATTTTTTACATTTGTATTTCCTTTCAAAAATCGTATAATTAGTGATTTTCACTCTGAAATATTTATTGTCACATTAGAAGTCTACATGGTCAGTGCCTAAAACATAGTAGATGTACAAAACTATAATGACAATTGTTTTTTTTACGGAATAATTGAAAATTAACTTTACAAAAATTTGCAGCAAAAACTCATAATGTTATTTATAGATCAGTATGAGTTAATAGTGCTTAGTTGTATTAAGATAAGATAATGTATTTCAAAAGTTAAGATGTTACAGCAAATATATTACAATGAATTAATTAAAAATTTATAATTTTTAATTATTATTAGATAAGTGTGTTTTATATACAAATATTGAATGGCCTATTATATGCATATTTGAATTTTCATACTACTGTTAACTGTTGAAAACTGATTCGTCCACTTAAAGGATTCTCTGGCTTTATATATATGCAAACGTTATTTGATAATGTACAAATATATCCAGTTTTAGAGTGACTGCTATTATTTTTATAAATTTAATAGTTTGTTTCAAATTTAATGATTAATGCAATAATTTGTAACATCATAATGCTAATTCGGCATGATTTGGTCAGGAGTTCATCAACACTAAAGTATTGTTCGTTTAAACGAAATCTTAATAATTTAATTTTAATATTCATTCCTTTTCCATTTTTTTTATTTTTCAAAGTGTCTTTATTCTTCTAATTTCAATAATTTTATATTTCCTAAAATAACAATTCTGTGACTTTTTTAAATATTGAAGAGTTTTAAAAATTTGGTGTAATATTTTATCTAAAATCAGATTTATTATAATCACTTATCTGGCGCAGCTTAGTCACACAGTTAAGCGTCAGTATTTTCTTCCTTCAGTAATCATGATAGACAAAACTTATAAAAGTTGGATTGCCATTTAGGAATCTAGAATATCTGGTTTTCCCTTGGTTTCATTTCTTTCATGACTGATATTCCTTCTTGTTGTTATTACCATTCTTTTGTTAACGAATTTAATCTTTAGTACATGTCTAAATACTTCAATCTGTTTAGTTAGATATTTTTTGTTTACGTTTTTTAGTCTTTCTATTTTATGATAATTCTTTATCCAACTCCATTTGAAATAGGGCTTTGGTATTGGATGTAGATTAAGCAATTAATTGGAATTATTATTGTTTCATATTACTAATTTATCGAAAAAATTGATACATTTATTAGACTGTTATTATTAAGCTTCTAATAAAAGATTATAACACCAAAACCGTTCTCTAAAAATTCTAAAGTTTTAATTAACAGGACATCAAATCTAAATCGTTATAAATCGTTATCTGAATCGTTAATATTTCATTATAGATATTTGCAAAGAGATTTATTTCCAACAGGGTAATGAATGTGCTCTTGTGATTTCAGAGCAAAATTTTTCTTTAAAAGGGGATCAATTTTAAAGCATATCGAATGGAAAACATAACTTCAAACATCAACATGTTTACATGAAAGTGAAAAACACCTATAAACTGATAATAAAATTTAATGGAAGTTTTGGGTTTTTTAAAAGATATTACCTGTTTCCAAAGTTTGTCCAAGTCATTAGAAAAATTTATATTTCGCATATTTTAATAAATAATTTAAAATATCTTTTTCTATTAAATTTTGTTGTATGAAAATATAATATTAATAAAAATAGAAGTCGTTACAAAGAATTTGAGCTAAGGATATACTTGGAAATTAATGACTAAATTAACAGCCGAATTTATCCAAATTGTAAAACTGAGCAAATATAAATTGTTTCAACATTTTATCTAACTTAACGTCTTAAATTTAAGAGCTGAATGCATGCTTTAATTTTCTAAACTTTATTATTGGATTTAAACATCTTCCTCTCTCTCACCCCTATTTTGCGGAATAAACCCATCTTAACCCATGCGAAAAATCGTGGAGTGTTTTAGAATTCGCCAAACAATAGCTGCAGTGGACATTTAAAATAATATATACATTTTTAAAAAGAAAAAAGATATATTGAAGAATACACGGAATACGAAAAGTAGATAAGACCGATTTCCTGTTTATAATGCAGCATATTGAAAGAAAATTGTCAAAATAGAATTTATAAAGATAAAAAATAGATAAATGAAGTGTATCTTTATGCGACTAGTTTTACTGATGATATTAGGTTTCGTTTTAATGAAAGGAAGCTTGGCAATAAAATTACTCTTCTTTGATGTTTATTTTTACGAAAATTAGAATAAAAACTTAGGAGCCTTAGAAATAAAAGAAAACTACATTCCTTTCATTGGTTTAATTTTTCTTTATGTCTTAGAAAATGTATCGACAAAATTTGCTTTATCGTTATCACAAAATTTTATCCAAAATATGAAATTAATTTGATTTAAATTACCTTAAGCCAAAACTTTTGAAATTTCCATTGACTAATTTAAACTGCTTAGAAACAATCACGAGACATCAGATTACTCATGCATTCATATTCAATAAAACGATGTTTTTTTTTTTTTTTTATGTAGACATACATGTTTAAAGCACATCGAACCATGATGGTATTTTTTTATTTAAAAATTGGTCTAGCCCCAAAACTCTGTCTACCAGCTAGAAAATAGAAAATGAAATTAAAAAATTATATATAAATAGTAGGGTGAGAGAGAAGGAGATAGACCGATAGAGGTCACATATTTTTTTCTAAGACGTTTAAACTGGTTAGGGCCTTAAATTAATTATGGCAAATGATGACTGAAAAATAATAATGCTATCACTTGATTGTTTGAAAATTGTGATCGTAGATTTTTTTCATTGCTTTTTTCTTTATGTTTTAAAATGTATATCGAAAATATTTGTTGGTCAAAAACTTATTATCTAGAAAATGGAGTTATGAACTCATGCCAAACTTTATTAGGCTTAAATAACTTAAAACTAAAAATTGTGAAATTTTCACTCATAAAATTACTTCTACATATTATGAAATTTACAAACAATTCCATAAGTAGCAAACTACACTATATTTACTCCTCAGTAAGTACCAACGATTCGGTTGACTAAATTTAATACCACTTCCCTCGAAGTTCCTTGGAACATAAATCAATCTTTTATACGATACAAGCTGGAACTATCTGCTCTTAATCGAGGAACCCGCCTCAAACTGTTTTCGCTTTCCTTGGTTAAGTTTATATTCAACAAGCCTACAAAGCCAGTGTATAAAAGTACTGAATAATGCAGTTCATAGAGTACAGGAAATGTACTGTATTCATTTGCTGACATTTCAATGACATTTGTTAAAAATAAGTTAAAGTTTTGAAAAGTAATGTGTTAGATAAGAGTTATATATATAGTTTCCAATCAAATAGGATTTTATTATAAGTATATCTATGTATTGTATAGATCATTTGATTTGTTATTACGTTTTGAAATGATGAGACGAAATATTGTATTGTAAAAGTGAACTGCAATGGACATTTAGAACACCATTCTCATTTCAAACTTAAGAACACATGGAAAACGTGAATAAGAACATAAGAAATGGGTATATGATGGATACATGACTTATCTCTTCAGTTCAAGTGATAAAATGATGTTGCTTTGGTTTGAAGTCTTTTAAAACTCAAAATGAGCAGGCAGAAAAATTGTGATTTAATTCTTTTGAGACATACATTTTTTGATTTTAGGGTTATTAAAAAATAATGTAGAAGGTTGTCACATTTGGTGATTTATCGTCAACTAAAATTACAGCTTGAATTTCGAATTATTCATTTTCCGAATTCTTACGAATTGTTTTAATTAATTGAAACCACTGAATAATTTAAACAGCTATATATATATATATATAAATGTTGAATGAAAAATAATAATGTTTTCACTTGATTGTTTAAAATTTGCGATCGTAGATTTTATTTATTTTTTATTTTTATTGTTTTGTTTTTCTTTATGTTTCAAAATGCATATCGACAATATTTGTTGGTCAAAAAATTATTAGCTAGAAAATGGAATAATTAAGAACTTATGGCAAACTTTATTAAACTAAAATAACTTGAAGCTGAAAAGTTTTGAAATTTCCACTCGTAAAATTGCTTCTACATGTTATGAAATTTATAAACAATTCCATGAGTAGCAAACTACACTATATTTACTCCTCAGTAAACACCAACGATTCGGTTGATTAAATTTAATACCACTTCCCTCGAAGTTCCTTGGAACATAAATCAATCTTTTATACGATACAGGCAAGAGCTATCTACTTTAATCGAGGAACCCGCATCCATCTGTTTTCGCTTTTCTTGCTTAAGTTTGTACTCAACAAGTTTACAAAGCTTCCACACAAAAGTACTGAATAATGTAGTTCATAGAGTAAGGAGTAAGGGAGGGTGCTCTATTCATTTCCATGATGATTGTAAAATATAAATGCAATATTTTGTCAAGTAATGACTTAGAGATTGTATGAAAGATTTTATTTTCCTATGAAATTGGATTTTATAAAATATATGTATTTTGTATAGATTCATTTGATTTGTGATTGCGTTTTGACATACGATTAAAAAATATTGTCAAATATTTATTAATGTTCATTCAAGGATTTTTATACAGACTATATATGGAAAATTGCCTGGGAAAAAAGTAAATAAGTTAATTATAATTGGCCTTTTGAAATTTTAATTTTAAGGGAGAAAATAAAAAGTAATTGTTTTGAATATTATGGTTGAAAAAACATTTACTATTTAGTATAAAAAGAAATTTTTATATTTATATAATGAAGAATTTCAAAGTTCTATGCTTTCTTTTCAAACGTTGCCGAACATACTTTTTGTGAAGTTCTTTTAAAATAATTAAAATTCTAGTAATTTTACTATATAAAACGCTCTTTTTAACAAGTTAGGCCACTGAAAATACTAAACACTTTTATATTATTTCTTTGAGTATGAATCAAATGTTTGATTATTATATCTACTCGAACGTGTGTTTATGAATAGTGGTAGATTCATTTTATATATCAAAAAAAATTGTAGGTCTGCGCTAAATTAAGGACAGAATCAGTTATCTGCAGTCCCTTCAATAAAATAATTTCACTAGAAAATAAAGTTCAAGGTATCTTTTAGCAGAAAAATATTCTTTCGGGATTCACAATAATTATGGCGTCGAATAAAACTCCAGTATTTATTCTTGTGCCGCTATTTGAATTACATTTAATTTCTATAAAAAATATTTTATGTTTACTCATTAGTATGACTATTTTTATTTTTACTGATGAATAAAGTTTAAGAAATCTGCTAGAATAAGAAAGATTCTTTCAGAATACGCAAGAACTATCGTATCGAGAAAAAAATACAGTTTGTACTCTTTTGCCACTATTGAAGTTGTACGAAATTAATTTTATTAAAAATATTTTTTTCTGTTCACATATTAGTAAGACTATTTTCTAAATACTTACTTTCTAATTTTATTCCTGAATAAAGTTTAAGGAATTTGCTAAAATAAGAAAAAGAATTTCCAATAATTATGGCACAAGTGTTTAATTATTTCCAATAATTATACACAAGAGCTATAGCATAGAAAAATAAAATCCAGCGTGTATTTTTGTGTTACTATTTCTGTTGTAGTGTAATTTCATTAAAAATATTTTTTTACACTCTCAAATTAATATAACTACTTTCTAAATATTTGTTTTTATAGTTTACTTGTAAATAAAATTTAAGAAATTTACTAGAGAGGATTATTCTTACAGAATACGAAGGAATTATCACATAGAATAAAAATCAATATGTATTCTTGAGCCGATATTTTAGTTGTACTAGTTTAATTTTATTAAATTGTTTTTTCCCATGCATTAATGTGATTATTTTTTGAATAATTACTTTGTAATTTTATTTGATAATTAAGTCAAAATTATTTATTAAAAAGATTCTTATAGAATACACAAAAATTATTGCATTGAATGAAAATCCAGCATGTATGCATGTGCCGCTATTCCAATTGTACTAGTTTAATTACATTCATGTATTTCTTCTGCCTATAAATTAGTGCGATCAGATTTTAAATATTTACTTATAAATAGAGAATAAGAAATTTGTTAGAATAAGAAAGACATTTTCAGAGTACACAAGAACCATCTCATGGCATAAAACCCTAGAAGCTTGCACCGTTATTCCATTTACACCAATTTCATTCAATATATTCATATTTTGAATTCATAACATCACAAATTAATGTAATTATTTTCTAAATATTTTTAATGGGACTCATGATAAAGAGAATACATGGATAATAATTA
This sequence comes from Argiope trifasciata, assembly GCA_026543055.1. Classification (NCBI taxonomy): domain Eukaryota; kingdom Metazoa; phylum Arthropoda; class Arachnida; order Araneae; family Araneidae; genus Argiope; species Argiope trifasciata. Next base: position 1,462 of record JAPMOQ010049705.1, on the reverse strand, counting down.
TTTTTATTCATTATTTTTTCATTTTAAGGTGACGCGATGATTTTAGTTTAGAAGTTTGGCTGAAGTGAAGAAATCAAAAACGAACTAATTAATTATAGTTTTTTTCGGTACTAGTTAAAATTTTTTTATCGAACTTTCCTGTTGTCGAAAGTTTTTTGAAACAATCAGTTCCTCTACTTTATGTCCAACATCGCAATTAATTTCCTTGCAAAAGCGAAGATTTTTTTAACAATATTTGTAAGTACATAACCTTTGCAATTCAATCCCATTTAATCTACAAATAGAAAAGAAAGAGCGAAACAAAAAGATAAAGAAGACAAAAAATAGGACGCATGTCCGCTCTGAAGGCAAGGATAATGCAATAAACGCAGATGCAGCTGGATGAATTATGCATGTCGTTCAATCCAAGTGAAGAGAAACGCCTTTTTTGCTAGATAAGACGCTGCTTCTAGATAAGATAATCATTATAGACTACGAGTTTCGTCCAAGAAGTCAACCAGCTGCCGTGGGAAATATGTTTCGTTTTCGCTTGGATATAACTTGGATATTCCAACGAATTTCCTGCATAAAATCAGCGTTTGAGTGGCTTGCTGAAGTTGGAGTTGGATATGGTGCAGAAAATAAGCAGTTACATTTTTTATTTAGATGGAAGTTTTTTGAGAATAGTTCAGTTTTATTTGTGGGATTGTGGATTGAATTAAATAAACTTTTTTAGAGAAAGTTTTGACTTTTAAAGTGTAACTTTTCTGACAATGTACGAAAGACAGAACTCTAAAAAGTGATAAAAATGGCAAGAACTTCACAATAAAAATAATTTATAGTAGAAAGTATTGGAAAACGATCATAAGACTAGAATCGAATAAAGCAGTAAGTTTCAAAATTATAATAAAGATTTCTCCGAGTCAATTGCGTTTGGTATCAATATCAATCTTAATATTTTTCTGAATTTCGAATATATTTATAAGACATTTTTGCCCAGTTTTTAACAATTCAATTCATTATTGTAATTTTATTCAGTCTCTTTTCATTGTTTCATCACGTTTATAATCTTATGATTTGCTTTAGTTTTTGAATCCTAAAAATGAATGATTCTGCTTATTATTTGTATAAGTTAAATAAGAAATAAGGAATGAAGTTGAAAAAAAAAGTATGAATCAGTGAAAAAAGTTAAGTCAATGTGACAAAATACAATATAGTTATAAGAGAAATTATCCGGACAGTTAACCTTTTTATTATTGTATGATGTAAGGTACTAGTTTAATAATATTAAGGATCTTTGGCACAATTTGAGAGGTTCATGTGCTCAGCAAGTAGAATAGGTGTAAGTCCATTAAAAAATTAAATATATTGTGATATTGCATATCACAAATGATAACCTAAAATTTTGCATCAGAAATTCAATTAAAATTAAGCCATACGTTTTGTAAATCAGATGGTGAACAAAGACAACTAGTCTCAAATA
>JAPMOQ010049690.1:25570-40857 GCA_026543055.1 Argiope trifasciata | reverse complement strand
TATTTATCTTTTGCTGTCTTTCAAATGAAAATTGTTTGCTTTCTAAACAACGGGGAATTCCCCAATAGCTCCGATTGCAAATGGATTAAGCAAACCCATTCAGGGGCACTATGTCAAAAATGTTTTTTTTTTTCGAAACAATTATTATCTTCTACTACTGACATGTAATTTACGATTACAAAAATGAAGGTCGTATGGGTCTAAGGGATAGGTGACATATTGAGTATGCCACCGCACATCCAGAACACATTTTGGAGAGAATGTACGTATATTATATTACGATTCAAAACACATTTTAAAACATTCTTAATGTAAAATATATTGAGGTTATGTAGCAGCTACATTTCTATTTTATAATCTTTGTTTTTTATAAGTTGTCCTTTTAAAAAGTGGCAACAGTAGTAGCGTTTTTTAATGGAATAAAAATATAGCGACTTGATTTAGTTTCGCTTATTTCAATTTCAAATATAATCTGAAATTATTATTCCGGAAAGATAATTATATTAATAACCGATCTCAATGAGTTTTACATAACAGCACTACAGTTATACATACATATAATAATTTTTTTTCTTCTGATTTTGCCCAAGATTCCCGTTTTTTTTACTTATTTTTATTATTCAAATATGAATTTTATATATATATATATATATACATAAAAGTAAATATATATAACTAAGAAATTATGACACAATTTATATAATTTTATTTAAGTTAATATATGGAGAATATATAGAGAAAAATAGAATAAATATTATTAGAAAATATACAGAAAAAAATGCAACGTAATATACATATACATATAAAAATATGCACAATTTTTTACGGAACCAATTTTTTTATAAATTGATACTATTAGCAGGTATATATATTGAAATATAGAGAAATATATATACAATAAATAATATATGTAATAAATATATTCATTTTTTCTGCTCTTTATAATAGAAATTTCTTTATATTATGATAATATTAGCTTCCTTTCTAACCCACAGATTAAGCAATTATTTTCCATCCTGGCCAGACTTACTATAAACAACAAGAAAAAAATTTATTATTTCCAGCTCATGTTAGAGAATCTGACGACTGAGTACCGACATTCTAGGAGTAGCGAACACCTGCGTCGATCTTTGAGCAAATAAACAACTACGCGCTTGCTGGTGCGCTAGAGGAGCGGTGACATATTCAATACTAGCCGTCTTTGGCGACCAGCTGGTTCGCCATGAGTCATGCGTTCTAAAATTTTCACTTAAGTCACATATTCATTAGCCTTGAAGTAATGCCGGGCATTGATTGGCCTGAAATTAAAAATGTTTTTTTCTGTGATGTTGTCAAAATATTAAATATGTTTTTTTAAAGAAAGCGAAAAAGGAAAAAAAATAATTGAATAAATAATTTAGATGTTGCAAACGATTATAGAAACCTTGGCTTTGCATTTATTTTTTTGGAAACTATCACATTTTTTAACGGAAAAAAATTATTGAATTAATGACACATATATTGCAAACGACAATGATTATAGAAGTATGCCATTAAGTCGGGATTTTCAATGCATATCGTGTCTAAATTCAATCAGGTTTACCATAAATAAAGAAGATTTGTTGAATAAAGTATTTAGATATTACATAGAATACATACATTACGATCATAGAATTCTTCGCCTTGCATTTATTTTTTTGAAAAAAATATTGCATTTTATGTTTTTTTTATTTTATCCAGTCACTTGCTAAAAGTTGCATTTCTTTAGACTTGATTTACGATGATAGATTTTTTTATTATTATTATTTGAACTTCCGTCATTGTTTTCTTTTATTTTATCCAGTCACGTGCTCAAAAAAACAGGGTCAAAATATTTCTCTAAAAATTTGTTAAAAATAGAGGCTTAAGTTATACATTAAAACACTGATACCATTAGAAAGATAATTTTTTTATCTTTAAATTGATGTAAAAATCATGTTTGTGCGATAATATTTTTGGCAGTTATAGCGAAAAACGTCGAAATTTTGTTTAAATTTTAATGAATTTAAATTCTAATTAAAAATTCGAAAAATGGGCTCCGAGGTGCACATTCCCGACCTCCAAGGTATACATGTACCAAATTTGGTAACTGTAGGTCCAACGGTCCTGCCTGTAGAGCGCCAACACAAACACACACACACACACATTGAGCTTTATTATAAGTATAGATGTCACCTAATTCAACTTGTAATTAGAAGGTATTTTTACGAAATGAAAGCAGTTTAGGGATTCATGACATTTTTTAACCTGAATGATTCCAAAAAATGAGCTTTTTAAATTGAAGAAAAAATAAGTTTATCGGAATAAAATGAAGATAATTTTCATCACATGAAAACATGCTTCCATTTTAAATTTTTTTTGTAGCTCATTATTAATATTGTAGGGAATTAAAATACTTTTAAATACTTGTGCTGCTGTCTATTGACATGATAAAGACTTAAAAAACGTTAGGAAATTTTATATAGTTATTTCAACACGATTTTTTAGCTTAAAAAAATGTGAAAAGGTGACATATTGACAATATTGACAAGTTGCCAGTTGTATTTAATTATTTATACCTTGCAACATTTTGAAAATCATTTTTTTAATATTAAATTATACGATCGTATACTTGAAATGACATTCTTAAAAAATATTTAAATGATTATTCTTGTAAAATAGTCTTTAATTAGGTAATCAACATTTCAGTTGCGTAGTTTCGAGTTTATAAATATCAGTTATTCATCATAATGTATTATTAGGAGATGAAATAAAACTTTTCTTAAAACTTTTGTTACTTTTATTACATTATTAGACGCCTTTGATGTAATGCGTTCTAAATTTTTCAATTAAGTCGCATATTCATTAGACTTGAAGAAATTCCGGGCATTGATTGGCCTGAAATTAAAAATGTTTTTTTTCCATCATGCTGCCAAAATATTACATATGTTTTTTTTAAGTAAGCGAAAGAGGAAAAAAAAATATTGAATAAATGATTTAGATGTTACATACGATTATAGAAACCTTGGCTTTGCATTTATTTTTTTAGAAAATATTACATTTTATATTGGAAAAAAAATATTGAATTAATGATACAGATATTGCAACGATTATAGAAATATGCCATTAAGTCGGGATTTCAATGCATATCCTCTCTAAATTCAATCAGGTTTACCGTAAAGAAAGAAGATTTGTAGAATAAACGATTTAGATGTTGCAAACGACTACAGAAACCTTTGCTTTGCATTTATTTTTTTAGAAAATATCCCATTTGATGTTTCTTTTATTTTATCCAGTCACGTGCTAAAAGTATCATTTCTTTAGACTTGATTTACGATGATAGATTTTTTTATTATTATTATTTGAACTTCCGTCATTGTTTTCTTTTATTTTATCCAGTCACGTGCTCAAAAAAACAGGGTCAAAATATTTCTCTAAAAATTTGTTAAAAATAGAGGCTTAAGTTATACATTAAAACACTGATACAATTAGAAAGCTAATTTTTTTATCTTTAAATCGATGTAAAAATCATGTTTATGCAATAACATTTTCGGAAGTTATAGGGGAAAAACTTCGAAATTTCGCTTAAATTTTAATTAATTCAAATTCTAATTAAAAATTCGAAAAAAGGGCTCCGAGGTGCACATTCCCGACCTCCAAGGTATACATGTACCAAATTTGATAGTTGTGGGTTCAACGGTCTGACCTGCAGAGTGCCAACACACACGCACACACACACATTGAGCTTTATTATAAGTATAGTGTTCCGTATTGTGCTTACTCGCCTTTGGCGAAGGAACTCCCGCCAACTGGCAACCCTTTTGTAACCTCTCAAAAAAAGAGAGAGCGCCAGAATCTTTTTCGTACTTGAATAAAGTTGTTGTGTATGAATATCGCATCCTAGCTTTCTCGAACTATACGCTACGCTTCATAATGGTCCGTCGAGCCGGAGCTAATTGAGTTAATTAGTACACGCTTCATATACGCAGCTTTGTTTAGTGCATTTCGCTGTATTTTGCACATGGTCAAATCATGGCTAACGAAGTCGACATCACTACCTTGAACCGCAAACGCGGTAACATCAAAGGCCAGCTTACAAAAATAGCAAAGGATCTACAGGCGCATACTGACCTTTCAGTACCAGAACTTAAGGCTAAATTAGACGTTCTAACAAAGCTTCAGGATAAATTTGAACTATTAAAGGACGATTATTACAAGATTACGGATGAAACGATATACACTGAAGCACTACCAGATCTGAATTCGGTGGAGGATGACCTGCAAAATTTAGAAGCAAGTTTAAAAACTTCTATTAATAAATTGAAATACGATGCAGATCAGCATAAAGCTACACCGGTAAAACTACCTAAAATTCCCCTTCCGGTCTTTACCGGGAAATTTGAAGATTGGAATTTATTTAAAACTCAATTTAACAGTCTTATAAATCAAAATTCTCTGCTTTCTGATAGCGAAAAACTGCATTATTTGCGGGGTTCTCTGAAGGGAGAGACAAAGATAATTGAAACTTCTGAGGATAACTTTTCTTCGCTTTTTAAAGCTCTTGAGCTAAGATACGAAAACAAACGAATAATGGTAGACTGACATATCAAAAGCATTCTCAATTTGCATGTGATGAAACGTGAATCTTCTGAAGACTTGCGCATCCTTTTAGATAACGTTAAAAAAAATCTGAAATCTTTGAAAATCTTAGACTTTGAAAGAGATAAATTGTCAAACGCGTTATTATTAAATGTGGTTTTAGAAAAACTAGATAGAGAAACAAGGAAACAATATGAACTTTAAAAGATAACGAAGTACCTGATTTTGATGTATGTTTGGAATTTCTAGAAAGAAGAATGCCAAATTTTGAGCAGCATTAATGTCGGCATTCCCTTGAAATCGAATTCGGAACGATCAAAATCCTTTTTTGTTAAATCTAGTAACAAATTAAAGTTGTGTAATGCCTGTAAAACGCAATCGCACGCTTTGCATCACTGCGATAAATTTAAGGCAATGAAACTAGCCGACAGAACTGATTTGGTTAAAAAACTTCGGCTTTGCATTAACTGTCTAAGTCAGAGGTGTCCAAACTTTTCGCGGCACAGGCCGGATCGAAATTAGATCCATGTTATACAGGCCACATGTATATACAAATTGAAAAATATCATTATGAGTAAAGTAGCATTAAATACTATTAAATAATACTATTTTATTGTAACTTGAAAATACAAAATACTAAACAAAGTATAATTATATAATTATTTTATATAAATTGAAATATTTTCATGCAACTTCTAATGCGAATGATGAAAATGTTTCTTTTTGTTGTTGTTGAAGAATGTCATTATAGTTGGAATCAAAATTTGTTACACCAATCATAAGCAATGACTGCAAATGATCATTAGATAAATTTTCTCTATATTTTGATGCTATATGCTGATGCTTTATTCACAACAAAACAATAAGACTCTGCTTATCGTCAAAATTCACATGCGTATAAAATTTCTTTTATACGCCGAATATATTTTTTTATTTAGTCTTATAACTTAACAGTGCGATAGACATTTGTGTTTGGTCAAGTACAACAACTTCGTTTTGTTGGCCACGTAGTTTTTCGATATATCTTTATGAAAATGAAAAGGTTTGGGCGAAAACATCATTATGTTTTAAAACCCTCCGCTGGCCGGATAAAATCACTTGGCGGGCCGTAGTTTGGACACCTCTGGTCTAAGTGAATTTCACGCTGTTTCTGCTTGTAAATCGAATAATTCTTGTTTTGTTTGTAAAAGGGGGCATCATACATTGCTACATAGATATTCAACACCCGCATCTGGTTTTAGAGTTGACCTTGACGCACTGACGCCAGCTGTAAATTCATCACCGGAAGTCGTAAACCGTTCAGAACTAAATCCGACTTCAGAAAATGCTCTCGTTTCTTTCCATACTAACGGGAATAATAAAAATATTTTGATTAATACTGCAATAATTTATGTCAAAGATTCTAGGGAAATTAAAAGGCCACTAAGATGCATTCTCGACTCTGCTTCAGAATCAAATTTCATATGCTCAAAAGCAGCAAACGTTTTAGGTTTACAAAAAGAAAGAATAAATATTCCAGTCAGTGGTTTGAATGATTCATCTTGTAACATAAACAAAAAGATCTCGGCTCATATCTCAAATGCAAATAATGATGCTCGATGGGAAATTGATTTTTTGCTTGTGCCAAAGATAAGTAACTTCTCGCCTTCTAAGAAAATTAACTCTGAGCTTTTAAATATTCCTAGCAATATACATCTGGCTGACCCATCATTTTTTATTCCTCAAAGAGTAGATATGTTGTTGGGTGCAGAATTATTTATTCTTCGCGCTTTTAGAAAAGGATAAAATTGAGATTGGGAATAATTTATTTCTGCAATCTAGTTGTTTTGGGTATCTGGTTTCTGGTGACATTTCAGACGATAATTCAAATACTCCTACCACACAATGCTTTATGACAAAAAATTTAGACTCTTTGGACAAAACGCTGACCAACTTCTGGGAAATAGAGGAAGTCTAACCTCAAAAGGCTTGCAATAGTGAAGGATTAAACTATTGCAACGAGCATTCCGCGAAAACTCATTTTAGAAATGCAGATGGTAGGTATGTTGTCTCTATGCCAATGAGGCTAGAATTGTCTGAAGCCATGTTAGGAAATTCTAAGACGATCGCATCTAAAAGATTGGATCAGCTATGGACACGCTTAGAACGTGATCCCACTATGAAGGCACTCTACTCAGATTTTTTGAAGGAATATGAATCTTTGCAACATATGAAAGAGGTGAAGGAGGATACAAATTTAGAAGCAGGTTATTATCTCCCTCATCACGGCGTTTTACGACCCGAAAACTAGACAACTAAATTACGCGTTGTATTTAATGCTAGCTCTAAAACTACCAGCGGTTACTCTTTGAATGATTTATTGTACAAGGGAGGTGTGCTTCAGGATGACCTATTCTCGATTCTGGTTAGATTCCGCAAACACATTTATGCCTTCACCGCGGACATAAAGCAGATGTTTAGGATGATAGAGTTAGATGAATCTGAGACTAAGCTGCAAAGAATCTTATGGAAATGTAATAAATCGTCTCCCACTAAAGTGTATAAATTACGAACGGTGACATATGGTACTGCAAGCACTCCGTACTTGGCAACGAAAGTTTTGCAGAAACTCGCTTTGGATGAAGAAAAGAACTTTCCATTGGCTTCAAAGGTTCTCCGTCAAGACTTTTACATGGATGACTGTCTCTCGGGTTCTTCAGAATTAACGGAATTTGAGACCCTTCAGCTTGAATTAAAGCAGCTTCTTCAAAGAGGAGGAATAACGTTGCACAAGTGGTGTACGAACCTTTCTCCTACTACTCGGCAGGAGGAATTTTCTCTTGACAGGAATTCTGAGGAAATCCAGGTAAAGACTCTGGGCATGGTTTGGAACAGTACAAGTGATACCTTCACTTATAAAGCTAACGTCAGCATTGATCGCAGCTATACAAAACGAGATGTCTTGTCCCAGATCGCACGCATTTATGATCCTCTTGGACTTCTGGGTCCCGTCATTTCCAAAGCCAAGATTTTTATGCAACAGCTCTGGTTGCGTATGTTAGACTGGTATGAAATACTTCCCCCAGATATTTCACATCAATGGGAGAATTTCGTTATGACTCTGCCTGACTTGGAGAAAATCAAGATACCTAGATGCTTTCTTAAGACTAATGCCATCCGTGTAGTGCTTCTCGGATTTGCGGACGCTTCATCGAAGTGTTATGCAGCTGTGATTTACCTCCAGACAGTGTCTATCGCTGGTGAATCACATTGACAACTCCTGTGCAGTAAATCACGTGTTGCTCCGACCAAGTTCATGACAATACCGAGGCTTGAACTGTGTGCATGTCTTCTTCTGTCGAAGCTTACTCAAAGGGTCATATCAGCTCTAAAGATGCAGATAGAGTCCGTGCAATTATGGTCGGATTCTACAATCACTCTCGCGTGGATTAATACCGCTCCAAATCTGCTCAAGACATTCGTCGGCAATCGAGTATCCCAGATCCAGCAGTTAACCAAGAGTTTCCAATGGAAGCATGTCCCGTCAGAGTGCAACCCAGCCGATGTCATCTCCCGTGGTCTGGATGTGAGGGCACTTGCAGCTAACGACTTGTGGTGGAAGGGTCCTGATTTGGAGAAGTTAGCTGCAGTTACTCCTGACAGCTTACAGGTTTCCAGTGCTGTGACTGATCAGTGTTATAAAAATGAACTAAAACCTATTTCTCAATTGACTCTAAAACTGACTATTGACTCTAATTTCATTGATAACTTGCTTGATCTTACAAATAATTTTCATAAATTGATTAGAATTTTAGTCTTTATTTTCAGGTTTATTAGAAATTGTAAAGCTGGTGAAAAGCAAGGAGATTCAGTTACCCTTGAAGAATATGGTAAGGCAGAGGTCTTTCTTGTTAAACATTTTCAGGAAAGATACTTTTCTCTAGAGATATCTGCCTTAAAAAGAGGATCTTCAGTTCCTCGGTCAAGCAAGCTAAGATTTCTCAATCCTTTTATTGATAAAGAAGGTTTGTTAAGAGTAGGGGGTAGAATCTCCCAATCTAATGTGAGTTGCAACCAAAAATATTCCATAATTCTGCCTACTGGAAATAAGTTAGATAAACTTATATTTCTGTATTATCACAGGCGATATTTTCATGTAGGTCAACAGGCCCTATTAAATACCGTACGCTTAAAATATTGGCCTTTGGGTGGTAGAAGCATAGCGCGAAAGGTCGTTCATGAATGTGTAGAATGCTTCAAAATTAACCCAGTTATCGCTAATCAGATTATGGGGGATCTGCCTTCTGAAAGAGTAACGCCAAGTTCAGCTTTTCAAAACGCAGGACTAGATTTATGTGGTCTATTTCTGATCAAATATAAGGGACAGAGAAAGGGTATATTTCAGAAAGTATATGTAGTAATTTTTGTCTGCATGGCAACTAAAGCAGTTCACTTGGACTTTGTGTCAGATTTGACAGCAGACGCTCTAATTGCCACTTTGAAACGATTTTTTGCACGTCGTGGCAAGAGTTCAATTCTTTTTAGCGATAATGCTACGAATTTCACAGGTGCTTCAGCAGAACTTAAGCATCTCTATAAATTTGTCGTAAAAAATGAAGACATTGCAAGTCTGTTAGTTTCAGAGGGCATAAAATGGAAATTTTTGCCACCTAGAGGGCACCCAATTTTGGTGGCCTCTGGGAAGCCGGCGTAAAATCCTTCAAGTATCATTTGAAGAGAGTGGTAGGCGTCTCAAAACTTACGCTGGAGGAATTTTTAACTGTAATTACTCAAATTAAGGGCATCCTCAATTCACGACCTCTCACTCCCTTATCAACTGATACAGACGATTTCCAGGTATTAACTCCCGGCCATTTCCTGTTAGGAAAACCCATAAATGCTATCCCTGAGCCAGACCTAACTGATAAAAGAGAAACCCTTCTTGATAGATGGCAAAACACTCAGAGATTGGTTCAAGTCATATGGAAACGTTGGCAAAATAGCTATTTGAGTCACTTACAACAGCGAACTAAGTGGGTATTTAAACAACCTAATATTATTCCTGGTATGATGGTTTTGATTAAAGATCCTCAACTCCCGACCTGTAAGGGGTTATTGGGTAGGATTATTAAGTCCATGCCAGGCCCTGATGGAAACGTCAGAGTGGTTGACGTCCGTACCCCAAAGGGTAATTTTAGGAGACCACTTTCAAAAATTAGTGTTTTGCCTATTGAGAACAATCTTCGTCTACTGGAGGGTAGCTAAGTGTATTACAGTGATGGTTGTATCTTTGTGTATTTTAACTAACTTTCAATTTTAAATAGTGTGCTCAATTGTATCTTTTGTGTTATTTAAGCTTTAAATTTTGAATTAACTTTCAATTGTGTTTGCATCTATTTAACACTTTTATATTGTTTGTATATATAATGGTTGTTAATTTCTGTGTAATATTTAAATATTTCTAATATTTCAACGCCGCGGGGGATGTTCCGTATTGTGCTTACTCGCCTTTGGCGAAGGAACTCCTGCCAACTGGCAACCCTTTTGTAACCTCTCAAAAAAAGAGAGAGCGCCAGAATCTTTTTCGTACTTGAATAAAGTTGTTTTGTATGAATATCGCATCCTCGCTTTCTCGAACCATACGCTACGCTTCATATAGATTAACAATCCTTGAGATAAAATATATTTAACCTTGAAGTTTATGAAGTTTTAATTTAAATGAGAAAAAAATAATATAATTAAAAAAATTTCAATTCCTAATTAGGTTAACAACAATTCTTTTTTTATATTTCAGTTACTTTTTGTTAAATAATTATCAAAAAGTTATGTATTAATTTTTGCAAGAATTGAACTCGTATTCTTCACCTTCACGTGAAAAAAATTAAATCCTTGCATTTTACCGATTGAGCTACAATCTATTTTCATTACAATCGGCTAAAACTCCATCCCAAAAAATAATTAAAACTCCCAAAAAATAATTAAATTTAATGAAGGAATTAATATTTGATAAAATCTGATTAACATCAAATGACATCCATTAAAAAAATTATTTAGAAAAATGTTTTAAAAATTATTTGAACTTAAGTGAATGAATAAAAAGTATTTTATTAACGATTGAAAATTTGAAATAAGTATATAAATAAATATATGTAAGAGATTGTGAACTAATTATATGAAATGAAAAAAGTGTTGTAAAAAGTAAGTTCCAAAAACAAAACAACAGTTAAAAAAATATTTTTTAAATATCCTCTATGTTGATAAAGACTCAATTTCATAATCAATTTCAGATATGATGATTTTGAATTTTATTTTATTTGTTTTCTCGGTTAATACACTATATAGAACTTAATTATTAGCTAATTGATTAATTGTATTAAATTTTGATTTCATATAAGTAATATCACTTGGCAATAAATTATAGAAAAATTGATCTTTATGTACCATAATAGTTATAATAATGAATTATGACATGTTTTATAAGCTAAAATGGAAAAAATAATGGAAAAAAATAATTTAGTAGCTAATAAAATATGTTTAAAAAAAAAATCCAATTCAACTTATTTTCTATGGCAAACAATATATTTTTTTTAAAAAATAGCATTTAGGTTTAGTAGAGATGTAATACTCATTGTATGAAATAAATTCCTGAATAAAAATATCGATAAAGAAACAATATATGTAGATAACTTATAATTTATCCAACACTATTCGCAGTCAAAAATGATTGATAAATTTATTATCAATATCATATATACATATGATGTATCGAGCGCGCGAAGATGCTTATGATGGAAATAAAAAACGACAAAAATTTGCTATGCTATTTGCTATTTATTTAAAGGCAGCCCTGGCTGGCGGGGATTCCCCTTAATCTCCGAGCAGCTGTGCGAAATCAACTTGGCGAAGTTTTTTGCCTTATTTGGAGAGTAAGCGCCAAATATTGTTCACTGTGAAATTCAAGGAAAACAACCGTAATAGGGCTCGGCAACCTATTAAGAAAGCTAGAGCCAAAGGAACAATTTATATTTACTAGTTTTTAAAGAGGCACTAAAAATTTTCAACTTAATATTATAGTATTTGTTAATATATATATATATCTATATATATGATTTTTAGTTTAAAATAAAGTTTTAAATTCAGAATAATATTTATTTATATAAAAACATAAATATAAATAGTTACATCAATGGGAGCATTGGCTTCGCATGTCTCATTTGGGCATTGGCTCATTTGTATTTTTGTTGAGAGGATTTACTATGAAAGCGAAAGAACTTTTGCTTGTTTTGGATTACTCAAATCTCTCAGCGAATCGATCCTTCATGTTTTTGAAAGTTTTGCTAAAGCTGTTGAGAGATTAGTTATTTAAAAAATATATTTTCTTGTCTTTTAAGAGTTTTGATTATAAATTATTAATTTTTTCGTATTAAACAGGAGAGTTGCAGGTTGCCTACCCCTGTAATAGGCCAGCAGCTAAAGTAATTTAGGAGGTGTGTTAACACGGCATTATGATGTCGAAATTCGGAAGTTGAAAAATCTCGCCAATTTGTTTATAGAATGGCGCGATGACGGGTTGCTATCTTTTCCCACGAAACGCACAAATAATAATACCAAACGGATGTTCGTGGCTGGCGTTCGGTTCTGATTTCAGTTACTTGCAGAGTGTTTTAGTAATTTGATTTCAATACTTGATTATAAAGATGGCTAATTTTCGAAAAGCATCAATTTTCTCAAAAAATGACCAAATAATATCTTTTCTAGAAACCTGTGAATTGCCATGGTTTGAAATGAAGCTAGCATCAGGTTTACATCCCAATGTAATGGAAATAACTGAAAATTTTTGGTTGAAACATTGCAGTTCAGGTATACTTCCAGACGACAAAATTACTGCTGATCAAATACTAAGCTATAGAAAGAAAATTAATTCCATAAGTGAACTTTTGGAATCTTGTGAAAATTTTTTGAAGCATTATCCATCATGGTCCAAACAACGGAAAGAAACAATTGAAGCATTAAGAAATGTGGAAAAACATTTGGAGAATTTGGTAACAAAATGCCATTCAATTTACCGGGCACCTGGTGAGTTTATAAATATAACTTTATAACTTTCTCTTCGAACATTCTGTAGATGAAATATGTAAAAGCTTATCTATACATAGTGTAAAATGTCTCCTGAAAGTGTACGATTATTTGAAAGAGAAAATCTCGAGAAATACTTAACTGATATTGGAGATATTTGTACCATTTTGTAGGGTATTTATTGGAGAAGGTTTTAGTATATTGAAGTCATTTATACTTATAATAAAGCTCAATGTGTGTGTGTTGGCGTTCTACAGGCCAGACCGTTGGTTCTACAGCTACCAAATTTGGCGCATGTATACTTTGAAGGTAGAAAATGGGAAAGTCGGAGTGATTTTTTTCGAATATTTAATTAGAATTTAAATTAATTAATAATAAGGCGAAATTTTGACGTTTTTCCGCCATAACTTTCGAAAATATTATAGAAAAAAAAATTGATTTTTACATAATATTAAAGATCAAAAAATTATTTTTTTAGTGATACTAATATTTTATTCAGCTAATTAATTTTTCATTTTTAATGAATTTCTTAAAAATCATTATATTTTCCAACAACAAAAATAAAATTTTAGCTGCACGCGCACGTTACGAGTGAAAGGGGAAAAAATTATCTTACATCAACATGTTACCATTAGACTGATATTAAGTCAAATTAAAAAAAATAATTATTGGAAATTAAACATATAAAAATATAGTTTTCAGCACGTGACTGTATGAAATGAAATAAATATGAAATATTTTTTTTCTAGAAAGAAAATGCAAAAAAAAGTTTTTATGACTTTTACAGTATTATTAATTAAATAAGTCAACTTTATTTAAGACAAATATGGTTTGATATATATCTTTTCAATTCAAGTCCCAACAGCTAATTTGTAAAACTTTAATAATAAAAATACGTCTATAATCTAAATGAAGTAAATATTTACATAGTATGTAACAATAATGCTTTAATAAATGAAGAATGTTAAATTTTTCATTTAGATCTTCTGTTCTGTGAATCATATTTTACAAAATATTTTTCAGACATTAATATTTTAAATAAAAAGAGATAATTTTATTCCACAAAGTCAGCCTGTAAAACTAGCTGATTTATGAATATTTGAATATCGCTATTAAAAAAAAAAAACCCTGTTAATTTTAAACCACTGTATCAATCGTTCCAAAGGTAATGAGCTTTCAGTTTCTTAAGACTGACCGACCTGATCAAAATGTTGATTGTTCTAAACTATTCTATTCAAAACTTCAAAAGTCGATCAAATTTGATACCAAAAGATAGAAACCTTCTTTTATTTATTTGAAAATTGAAGTGTCAAGAATATTTTGTAGAATATGATTCCTTAAAATTAAAATACGTAAAAAGTTCAGACTTCATAATTTTTTGAACTATGTTTTATAGACTAAACAAAATAAAATATTGTTATTCGCATTATTTAAATGCTTTTGAAAGTAAGACTAAAAACTGAATTTTATGATGAATCTAAGAAATTTTTGTAGAATAATTCTTGAGATATTACATAAATTGTTGAAATTATTCTATAGTACACATAACGATTCTCATTCCAGTACTAATATATATTTTAAAAAAAAAAACTGCTTGGTTTCAGCAAAAAAAAAAAGTTTTTTTTTTTAAAACCAATTTGCCGTTTAATCATTTTCACTTTCATTTAATGCTGAAATTTTGCGGGAGTTGACAGATAATTAGAGAGACATATAGTACATTACTGGCTTAAGGACTTTATAAATAAATGCATGAGTGAATTATATGACTATCAAAATTTAAACCTTAAAAATATTTTGATGCGGAAGCTGTTAAAATACAAGTCACATAAAGTATTTCATTGACAGTGACGTTATATAAAGTACCAAAATGACAATTTTAAGAAGCATTAAGATTGGCGAACCAGCTGGTCGCCAAATGTGGCCAATATCAAAATAAAGAAAAGGAGTTTTATAATTCGATTTTAATTACTTTCCTACTATGATTTGCGCATGCGTAAAACAGCAGTTTCTGTGATTTGCAATTAGTCGCACGTGTGCGTATGCACAGATAGCAAGAGCTGTGATATGTATATGCGATACATTTCTTTCTATTCAAAACTCATTATAGCGATAAAAAAAGAAAAAGGAAATATAACCTTCGAAGGATCACATTAAATGCCAAAACACTTCGTTTGTTGCGCGAGAAGGACTGTCCACACTGAAGAAAGTAGTCTTCTGTTGAGCCAAGTAACTGTCTCTATTTTAATCGCATTGTAATTGAATTGAAGAGACGGAATGAATTAGACTTAAAGTATCCGACTACGTTCGAAGAAATAAAAAAAAATATATGATATTTTAAAACTATGGTTTTTAGATGTGTAATAAATTATGCTGCAATATGCAATAAAATTATTTGAAAATATAATGCGTTTTTAGAAATAGGAAAATTTGTAGTAAATTCTAATTACATTTAACCAAAACAGTTAACACTCTACACAAAATTGTGATTGAGCAATCCTATTTTTATTTGTACGCAAGTTATAAACTACAATAATGAATGAAATGAACCAAAAATTTAAGAAAAATTTAGAGATGCAAAGAAGTGATGGGTAAAAATATACGCATATATGCATTTTTCCCCCTAAATTCACTACTTA
>JAPMOQ010049690.1:0-19224 GCA_026543055.1 Argiope trifasciata | reverse complement strand
GCAAGAAACCATTTGGGGCCCTAAATTTTAAGCAAAGTAAAAAAAAAACATTTGCATATTTATTTAATGCATGTTTTTTTTCTAATAATTACACTGGCGAAATTACAATTTTCCCAATTTCTTTTCCTATGCTTAGTATTGCAAGAGTGTTTAAGTATTATACCCATATGCTTTATCGAAGATAATCCGTAATTTAATTTTAATTTGCTGATAAAGGATTCAGCATTTATTATATTTATAAACTGGCAGTGTAAAGAAAAGTTTTAACACAGTTAATACATTTCGAAATAAATCATTATAATTATTAATGAGTATATATTGTAATATGTATTGAGCATTATTTACATCTCATACATTCAAAATTAAATGTCCTGAAATAGTCCCACAACTATGATTTGGTAGGTCGGAAACTTCGTTCCAAAAACATACACGTTTAATCCTATCTTCTTCATTGCGACTGGATCTTCTTATGAACGAATCTTGAGCAATTTCATCGACCTGTCTTATCTTTTTCGACAATTTTTCCTTTTTTTGACGGCTAATATTTAGTTAAATTTTTTTTCAAACCAATGCAAGAATAGCATTCGCTGGAAATTCTTTTCAAACCGCTTGTTGATGTTCTCAGGCGAGAAAGTTTTAACACAAATTCGACCAGATTTTGCATCCAAGTAAGCGCTTTATATAGACGAAAAATGGGATGAAAGTTACACGCATTACTATCGTTATATCAGTATTTCTTTCTCGAAATGCAACTAATACTTTTCAAAAGAGCTCTTAGAATTTTTTTGTCAGCTGTAGCTCAAAAATACTAAAAAAACAAAGCAATTATGCCTATATCAAAATAATATACCAGTAGTAAAAAGCTATTTAATTAGTTGAGACATTTTTTATGGCACAAAAGCTATCTTTCGCTAAGCTACTCCACATTTTGAAGATTAAAATATTTGCATCAATCTATACTTAGAATAAAGCTCAATGTGTGTGTGTTGGCACTCTACAGACCGGACCGTTGGACCTACCACTGCCAAATTTGGTACTGTATGCCTTGGAGCTCAGGAATGTGCACCAAGAATGTTAGAATTTTTAATTAAAATTTGAATTAATTAAAAATTAAGCAAAATTTGGCGTTTTTCCGTTATAACTTCCGAAATTATTATCGCACAAATATGATTTTAAGATGAAAGTGAAGATTAAAAAATTAGCTTCCTAATTGTATCAGTGTTTTAACATATAACTTTAGTTTCTATTTGTAACAAATTTTCAAAGAAAGATTTTAATCATTTTTCAACAATATATTTCGGACAAAACTATAAAATTTAATCTGCTTGAGCACGCTACGAGTGAAAAAGAAAATACTATCTATTATCCAATGTTGCCATCAGATTGATAAAAACTTAAATTAAAAAAATAAATTATTATTGTAAAATATGCGGATAGAAATGTAATTTTCAGCACGTGACTGCATGAAATGAAATAAATATGAAACATGTTTATTCTAAAAAGAAATTTTTTGTGACTTTTACTATTTTATTAATTAAATAAATCAGCTTTATTTAAGACAAACATGATTTGATATACATATTTTTTTCAATTCAAGGTCCAACGACTAATTTGTAAAATTTTAATAATAGCTTTATAAATATTAAAACTTAAATCTATAAAAAGGGCCTAAACGAAGTAAATAACTACACAGTATGTATGTAACACGAGTCTATAAATGCTTTAAAAATGAAGAATGTTTGACTTCTAAACAGAAAGAAATAAACTTCAATCAACTCGGTCTCTAAAACTGTCTGATTTATGAATCTTTGAAAATAACTATTTAATGGAAACGTTTAATTTTAAACCACTTCATCGACCCTTCCAAAGATGATACCCCAATAAATGCCCAGGATTTCTCATGACTGACTGGCATAAGAATGAAAATATTGAATGTTCCAAAAATTTATATTCAAAACTTCATAAGTCGATCAAATTTGATGGCAGAAGATTGAAACTTTTGTTTGAAAGTTGAAGTTTTTAGAATATTTCGTAGAATATGAACTTAAGATCTTTAGAACTAAAAGATGTATAAAATTTAGACTTTACTTAAAATTTTTTAATTATGCTTATAGACCAAAATAAAATAAAATATAATTATTCGCATCATTTAAATCTTTTTAAAAGTAAAAAAAACAAAAAAAAAACCTGAATTTTATGAGGAATCTAAGTAATTTTTGTTGAATAAATCTTGAAATATTACATAAATTATTGAAATTATTCAGTAGTACACATAATTCTTTTTTACTTACAATTTTTAAAGAAAAGGGTTAGTTTCGGTAATTTTTTATTATATATATCATTTTGCAGTTTAAATTTTCCACTTTAATTTGAAGTTGAAATTTTTCAAGAGATGACAGATAATTAGAGAGACATACAGTACATTACGGACTTAATGCCTTTATAACTACATGAGTGAATTATATGACTATTTAAAATTTAAAACATAAGCATATTTTAATGAAGTAGCTATTAAAAGATAATTTACAAAAAGTATTTAATTGAAAATGAAAAGCCACATAAAGAATTTAATTGACGATGAAAAGCCACATAAAGAATTTAATTGACAATGACGTTTCTTAAAATATTTAACTGATAATTTTAAATAGCAGTAAGATTGGCGAATCAGCTGGTCGCCAAAGGGGGTTAGTTCATAATAAAATCAAAACATGGAATGCTTACAAAATCCGGATGCCTAAAATCGTAAATTTGTGGGTCATGAAAAAGTGCAATGATGGTTTAAGGTATGGTACTGTACTAAAAAGAGAGGCTAATGTTTACATGTGACAATAAAAAACAAAAAATATTTTTTTTAAAAACTAAAAAGATCAAAATGCGGAGTTTTGGACTGCAATTAAGGGCGAGATTTTTTTTAAATATGCGATACTGGATAGAAAATCGAAGACACTCTACAAGAATGTGTAAAACTGACAAAGGAGTATTACACATTGTTCAAAATGGTATAGGGGTCCTCCATCAACAAATGTCCGTGGGTGAATCGAGTGTGCTTAATCCTCAATCTAGTTAAAACTTTATCCAGTTTTTAGCTGTATAAATTGGGACAGAAATCAATTGTATAATTAATTGTTAATTATGTAATAATGAACAATCAATTATATAATAATTAACAATCAATTATTCAATAATTAACATTCAATTATTAATTATATGGACCTTATTACGAATCCATTCAACCCATTCAATTGGCATTTGGAATGCAAAAATGATATATTGCCGCATAAGGACCAATTGCCACGAGCTTAGTGGCTGAATGGTCATAGCATGAAATACAAACGCAGAGTTTGCAGGTTCGATGCTCATCATAACTGTTATATCCAGCGTATGGATTTTTAGTTCGTTTCTTTAGTTATTGTTTCCTTATGTTCTCTAACATTTTAGAACTTTCTTTATTATGTAAATTAGTTGTTTCTAGAATATTCTGTACCCACTAGTCGTGGGCAGCTTCTCAGCCTTGTAAAGTTGCTTTCTTTCCCTTAACTTGTTTGTTAGTTAAAAGCTGGCGTGTGTTTATTTGAATCTTCGCGACAAATTTATTTCCTATAATCAGAAAGAAGAATCTGTTTTGGCAAGAAAGTGGTCGCCAATTTAGCTGCCATATCAGTCGTTTCCCAGAATTCCCACATGTGCGGGGACCCACCATGAAATAATTTGAAAGCCCTTTCAGATAATTCTTCATACAAGTTGAAAATATTGAAAAGCAAAGGATGGCTGCGAGAATGTAAAAATGATAGGGATTTCCTAAGAGCTCAATAATAATCAGAAATAACTGGTAAAATTTTTAAAATGGCAGTTACTATTTAATTAGAGCTACAAAACTGAGAAATCAATCCTTAACTAAAATAATTATTCTGAATTCGGTAGTATTATAATAAATTCTTTAATAACTATTTCATTCTTTTAAGATTTTTACGAACTTTTATTTTTACTACTTTAACTTGTTATTGCTTTTTACGGATGTTTCTAAGGTTTTCTTTAGCTTTCTTATCAACCAACATTTAATTTTATTTTAATAAAATGACTTGACTTCTGACTTTGGACATATTTTTAAAATTTAGTGATCACCTTAAAGCTGTTCCATGCTAAGTTTTACAAAACATATATTTCTGAACATTCATAAAAAAATTTCACACCTTTACCTCCATTTTTAAGAAAATCTTAGGCTTTTGATATGTAGTTTATAAGCAAAAAACGAACGTGGGAAAAAATGCATGTAGTGTTTTTATTAATCTAAATCGTAATATAAAATGTATCCAATTTACCTGTAACTTTTACAAAATTGATTCAAGTTATTTTCAATTGTTTAAAGTTAAAAAAAATATGGAAACAAAATATTATATTTGTATATTGAAGAATATAAATAAAAACTAACGATAGATCAAAATTTCATAAATCTTAGCATAATAACTTTAAAAAAATTAATATGCATATCAAAATGGATTAAATCTGTGTTTTTACTCTTTTGATTGCTATTTATATTATTCTGTGAGCTATTTCTGTTATTCTCCTTGCTATTTCTGCTATTCTGTTCCATCGATTCAGTTGTGTAACCTTTGAGCATTTGCTCCAAATGACAATATGGAGAGTCTTATTGAAGTTTTGTAACATGCACCAAATACATCGCTCTAATATCTCATTTGATGAGAGCTTTCAATAAATTGGTATTATTTTTGCCAAAAGAGCTTCTTTTATAGGTGTTTGAATCTGAATTATGGGTATGACAACATTGTTTACTCTCTTGTTGTGCATCAAAAATACTTTAATAACTTGATAAAAAATAAAGCTACTTTTAAAATTTTGCAGACTCATTTAGAATGACTCAATTTATCATATGAGTTAATAAAAAAAAATATGAGGTTCTGATGAGTTTTCGGTATTTTGTCGCCCAATCTAGCGTTACAGTATCAACATAAAAAAAAACTAAACAAGTATTAAAATCATCATTTAATAGCATCAAGATACATAAAATGTAAAAATGTTACCTGGATATAAAAAATTGGGTTTTAATAGAAATTAACATATATTCTTATTAAAAATACATTTTATAATCTTGCTTGTTTCTGAATTCACAAATCTTCTCTGGATTTAAAACTGTTATTGAAAGTTATGTTCTAAACATTAAAAAGTCGAATTTTATCCTAGTTTTATTATTTACTGAAAAATGCTTAATTTTTTATGTATATAATTGATTTTTCTTTTTGGCAATAAAGTGTGTAATCATGAATCTACCCTCATAATTAAAATTCTTGAAAATAATACTTTCTATTTCAATGTCATCCCCATTTTTTCAGTCCAATTGATTTTTAAATAATATTTTCTACAATTAGATAAAAAATAATCAGGCAAATTAAGGACTAAAAGGAGATTTTGAATATTTCTTCACTTTCGAGTTTTTTGAAATCAAATGAGAATCAGCTTTTTTGCCTTTTTATTTTGTTCTGCTGTCTGTCGCCAGTATTTGAGACTTTTTTCCAAGTAACGTTTAATCCTTCTGGATGAAATATTTTCACAATCCAATGTTTCGCCTTCTAAATCATATTGATTTTTGGTGGTATGTATAGTACTGTAGAATTTCTGAAATATATTTCTTCTCATAAAAACTTTTGTGTCATAACTGTCTTTTGTTTCAAAACTATTCTGAATCTTGTGTTTCACTGACCAAAGAAACATTTTGTGCTTCTGTAGAACCCTCAGCATCATAAAAGTAGTCTAATGAGTCCGAGTCATCTGAATCCTGCATTTCACTGTAACTCAGAGAAAAAATTTGTGAATACATGGAAGCATAGACTCTCTCGAGTAAGTCCAATTCTTCTTGTAACTTTTCAACTGCTTTTTTAATCTCCTCTCTTTGTTTAGACGTTGAGCCATTCTTAATATCAATCGAGGTTAAGACTATGTTCGCTGCATTGATGGCAATTCCTAGTCCCGCAAACACGCCTAACGATATCTCTCTCGCTGCTGCTACTGGAAGATATTCAATGGCGCTGGACCCTCCGACGCTAACTGCTGCAAATACTCGCGCCAATTCAGAGACAGTGTCTATGTTGATATAAAACCTGTTCATCAGCTCTTTTGTTTTCAGAATGCATTGGAAGATAAATCTATTCCGTCTGTTAAGGAAAACTATTACAAACATAAAAGTGACGATGACGGCATACAATCCATGTCCTAAATATTTGGCAAAGAGATTGTCACTCAACATATGCCTTATGCAGAATCTCATTGCGGCTTTCAACCACTGAGGACTTTTGTATTTTAAGTCGTATATTCCTTTAACATCAGCAAACAGAGAGTCCATGTCATCATACAGCTGTTTTATTACATCAAAACCAATAACATCTTCAACAGCATCAACCAGTTCTTTAGTGTGTTTGAACCAGTTTTCCATGTAAGCAAAGGTCCTCTGGTCACCTTGTAGAACTTTCTTGGCGGCTTCCATTCGTTGATGTAAAAGCGCCAATTCAGCAACTTTGGATCCAAGCGTAGAAACTCCGCCAACACCAGCTGCTATTCCACCATTTACCACCAAAGGTGAAATAACCGCTGGAGCTGCTGGGAGAAGAAAGCTTGGTATGAATGACGCAATCGCGCTCAAACCAGCTGGGAGTGCTATGACTGGAGCAGCTGGTGGAAACAGAAAGGCACTGGCTATTGCAATTGCTGAAACAAAATGAAAAAAAGTTATAAAGTACGTGATTACGTGTATTAACTATATCTGATACATACATAAAATACTTAACTTCAAGTATTAACATACATGTATTGTAGTAGTATTAACATACATATACAAGTGGATATAAAAATAATGGAAACACAATTGAATAAAAGTGACATTTCTGAAGGCGTTTTGTAAGAATTAAAATATAACAATAGACACAATTTTTTTATAAATAGTAATGTATATATTTTGGTAATATGTGTTAGCTTTATTGAAATTCTGTAATTCTTGGATTTTTTTCATAAGTTTAAAATGTCGAACATGTCAGATTTTCAAAGAGGTCAAATTGTAGGAGCCCGCCTAACTCGAACAAGTGTGCCCAAAGCATCCCTGCTTTTAGGCGTATTTAGAGGTACGGTGTCTAAAGTAATAACAGCATACACATAGCGTGGCAAGATAAGCTCGGCAAAGCAAAATAGAGGGAGGAAAAAGAGGCGCAGTGATTTGAGCGGGTATTGACGTGGATTGTAATATCCAAAAAGAAAAAAAAAAACTACAATAAAAGTGACCGCAGAACCCAATACCCATCTGACCTCCATCCCACCTTCATAAACAGAATTTTTATGCCAGAGCAGCAATTCCCAAGCCACTTGTAACAGACGTTAATGTTAAACGTCGTCTACAGTGGTATCACAGTAACAAAATCATTTCCATTGTTAAGTCGAAGAGAGTAATATGGTCTGACGAATCGTATTTCACACTTTCCCCTGCAAAAGCAAGGTTGCATATTTGGAGGACACCTGCACAAGGATATGATCGTGATTGTCTCCTTCCAACATAGAGATGGATCTGCCATGATATGGGCGGTCGTGTCGTGTTTTTCTGCTGGACCCATTGTAACACTGAAAGGAAGGATCACTGGGGCTAAATGTTGAGAAATTTTTAGCTGAATAGGTTCAATGATGCAAACTTTATTTCCTGCAAGAGATGGTATTTACCCGAATGAAAATGCACCATGCAGCGAGATTTGTCCAATCGTCGTTTATGGCCAAAGGATGAAGTTAAACATCTGCCTTGACCCGCTCAGTCACCCGACTTCAGCATAACTGAACCTCTATTGTATAACTTAGAGCAGAGTTTCCCAACCTTTTTCGAACTGGTGCCTTCTTTTCTAGTGAATATTTCAATACCGCCCCCTTCCCACTCCAGGGAAATAAAAGCATACATAAGTTTTGGTGGAAACAAGAATTAAATTAAAAAAATTACCAATGAATAGAATGTTGTTGGAATTGAAACGCTACTGAATTTCTTCTTTATTTAAAAAAGAGGAATAAAAATATTAACTTAGCTGTTATAAGGATAGGCAAGGGTTTTGAAGATACAGAGTAATCCATAATAAACCATTGCTTTCTATAATTGTCAATTTCAGAGTACAATCAAAACGCATGCTTTAATTATATTAAAAAGTATTTTCATTAAAATTTAGAGACATAGAATTCTGGTTTTGGTGTATGCAACCGCAAAACCGTATATAATAGATAGGTACCTCTTTCTCTGAACGCTGAAGTCTAATACCAAAATATGTGAATTTCCGCTCACGGGATAGAAATGAATAATCAACGTGATTTTTAAGTCTTTTTAGACTATATCTGGTTAATCTTCCACGCCCCTAAGTGCCATATCAACGCCCCCTATTTTTTTCTGGGTGTTTTACCGTACCCTTGAAAGCCTCAAACGCCCACATGAGGGCGTTATCGCCCATGTTGGGAACCTATGACTTAAAGCATTCAATACGGAATCCAAATTCTCTACTGGCATCTCACCCAGAACTTTCACAATATCACATGTAGAACATAAGTTCCCAACCTTTCTTGAACTGGTGCCCTTCTATCTAGTGAATATTTCAATACCGCCCCCCTCCCACTCCAAAGAAATAAGAGCGTACATTATGCATGGTGAAAAGAAGAATTAAATTTAAAAAAATTACTCGTAGATCGAATATTGTCGGAAGTGAAACGCTGCTGATTTTTTTTTCTTTATTTAAAAAAGTTTTAGCTTATCTGTTATAAGGACAGGCAGGGGGTTTGAAGATACTAAGTAATTCATTATAAATTATTGCTTTCTAAATAAATAAATTAACAGTTTCAGAGAACAATGAAAACGTATACTTAATTATATTAAAAAGTACTTTTATTAATACTTAAAGGCATTGTTTCGAAGTCATTTTTAGATTATATTTGGTTAATCTTCTCACGCCCCTCCATATCATATCAACGCCCCCTAATTTTCTTTGTGTCTTTAACCGCTTCCCTGAAAACCTCAAACGCCCACAAGGGGGCGTTATCGCCCACGTTGGGAATCTGTGACGTAGAATGATACAATATTTCTCTAAACTCTATTCAACACTTGTATGAATCGATTTCTAGACCATACTATAAAGGATTCTTTATTATAAGGAGTTTTGGCGGGATTGTGCCAATACTTAGGTTGAATTCCACCAAGGATCGAACCCGCGATGTTCGGATTTGAAGTCCAGTATCTTATCCACTATACAAAAATGGCCACCAATGTTTAGTGGTAGTTACTGGCTTATTAAGATGTCACCACAGAGTTTTTATTTCAATAGCCAACTGTATATAACTAAATAGTTAATGCATGTATTAACTACATGGCCACATGTATAACATACATTAACTCAAAACTGTGCTTAATCAAAACATTAAATGTTGCTTTTTTTTAGTATTTTACCAATTTCATAAGAGAATTTTCATGAACAATACTATTGACTATTCGAAACAATGAATAATAAATGTTGACTAGACTAAACCAATTTCGTAAAACGTTAATGCGAGTATATGCAAGAAGGGTGTAAAATTCGAGATCAGGAGACCATACTGGGCTCAGAGCGAATATCGTTATAGCCATGACAAGCATATCAGTATTTAAACAAATTGTTAATGAAAATTCTGCAAACAAATATATATATATTTAATTTTACATAAACATTAATAATGAGTCTTAATATTTGCCAATAACCGAATATTAATCTTGTTCCATCGATTTAAATTATTTCAAAGATAGTTTATCCTTTTCGAAAAAATAGATTTAAAAAAAAATGTGATGTATTTTCCGATATATGAGACAGAATTTTATTACAAGTTTTTTTTAATAGGTTTAAAAATTATTTACAATTTATGGCTTTCACCTACATTTAAAACTGTTTGATAAAAATAATTTTTCGAGCTTTAAATTCGCTTGGTGAACTGATGTTATTTTAATAGAAAATAAAGCTGCATAAATAAAATATTTTGTTTTCTGTATTTTTTTATATGAATGTATTTTTGTGTTAAAAGTATTTGCAGTTTTTAAATTTTTTTCTCTATGCTTTGGTCATTCCATCGAGTGTTGAATATATTATTTAGTAAATATATAACGCAACACATAGCCTTGACAACTGTTTCAATACAGATAATCTATTCAATATACGACTTAATTTATGAAGTTTGAAGTACTTATTACAATGCAAGTTCAGTATATAAATAATTCGGATTTTATTTTTAAAATCATTACTAAATCACGTGGAAAATTTATTAGTAAGGAATTAAATAGTTAATTTTTTCAATAAATGGCAAAGAATATCCTGTCATGATTGC
Source organism: Argiope trifasciata (assembly GCA_026543055.1). NCBI lineage: Eukaryota > Metazoa > Arthropoda > Arachnida > Araneae > Araneidae > Argiope > Argiope trifasciata. The sequence goes on along the minus strand of JAPMOQ010049690.1, from coordinate 8,856 downwards.
GTAACATTCAACGCTAATTAGATAAGCTAGTTATCGATAAAAAATGTAAACTCGTGATAAATTTTAATTTAATTTTGTAAAAATACAATTTTCGACTCAAATAATTTAGACAATTAAAAAAATTCATATAAATACAACCATAAAAAATCATAAAATAGCATATATATATATATATATAATTCAATGGGTAATGCCAAATTGTTTGAATTAGAGCAACCACATTTGGCATAAAGTATTTTGGAGAGTGATAATGTGCAACTCTTAGAGATGTTTAAAATAATTAATTTGAATTTTTATTAATTGGAAATTAAACTAAATTTAGTTTTATCGCTCGTATGTCTTATAAAGATATTATTGTAAAAAGCGGTTTTATATTATTGGGTTGGAGGGAAATTTCTGTCGTATTTTAAAGAAAATAATTGAATTCATTTATAAAAATATGTGTTTAATATTAATCAATTATATATGCTCCGTTATTTGTTACAACCTGTTGCCATCTTCCAGGTAACCTGTAAATTCCTGTTTTGTAGAAGTTCTCATCTATGGAGTTAAAATAGTCAGCAACTGCCTTAGAAACACTTTCAAAAGACTTGAATTTTTTTGCCGTTAGATAATTTTGCAGAGATCTGAACAGGTAATAATCAGAGGGTGCAATGTCAGGTGAATACGGCGGGTGACTAAGGATTTCCCATCCTAACGCATTCAGTTTTTGTAGTGTCACCATTGCAGTATGCGGGCGAGCATTATCCTGGTGGAACGCTATTTCTTTTCTGGACGCTACTGCTGGCCTTTTTTCTTTGATAGCTGCATTCAATTTATCCAGCTGATTGCAGTACAGATCCGCGGTGATGTTTTTTCCCTGTTTCAGCAACTCGTAATACACTGGACCTTTCCTGTCCCACCACAAACAAAGCAGTACTTTTCGTTGATGGATACTTGGTTTTGGAACTGTTGCTGATGATGTTCCTGGTTTGCAGTAAGATTTTTTTCTTTTAATATTCTCGTAAAGAATCCATTTTTCATCTCCAGTAACCAGCCTGTCCAAAAACGGCTCCACATTGTGTCTAATCAGATGTGATGAACATATTCTTACACGATCAGACAAATTCTTTTCCGTTAATACATGTGGAACCCAAACACTTTGCTTTAACACAAACCCAAGAGATTTAATGTGATCTCCAACAGTTGTATGATGAATGCCAAACTCTTCTGCAATTTCTCGACTTGTTAAATGTGGATTATTTTCCAACATGGATCGCAAAACATCATTATCGCTCTTGGATGGTCGTCCAGATCGAACACTTTCTTTGAGGCTCAGGTCCCCGGAACGAAATTTGCTAAACCATCTTTGACAAGTACGAACATTTACAATATCTTTCCCAAATACCGCATATAAATTTTTACATGCAACAGATGCGTTGCTTCCTTTTTGGAATTCATATAAAATGCAGTGTCGTAAATGCACTTTATCTACCGACATGTTTTTCAATTTAAATATTACAAATAAATGATGAACGGTAAAAAAGGGCACTTTTATATTATACAGCAGCTAAAAAAACAAACAAAAAAAATCCGATTGACTCACTAGCCAGATGTTTTTTTATTTACAAGAAAAATCACCTGTCTATTTAAAATACGACAGAACTTTCCCTCCAACCCAATACTTTAAAATTAAAATGAAACTGTCCGTTAAACGAATAAACTTAATTGTTTAGTTTTTTTAAAAACATTTTCCAAATTTCGATAAATTGTTTTTAAAATAAAATGTAATAAAATTCAAATGGTTTCTATTGTTTCATCATATATAATAATACAGGATTTTCCCCCAAAAAGTTTGTAAACTTAGAAGTGTTTTTTAGTTTTCATCTGGCTATTTTATATAAGAAAAAAAATTAAGCAAATTCTTGAAAAATAACATGCTGTGTTAAAATAACAGTATGTTGGACGGTAACATTTGTAATGGTATTATGAAGTCATAAGATATTAAGAAAGTTCATGCGCACAATTAGAATAGATGAAAGCTATTCATATAACACTACTTTAATTGTTTATCAAAATTTAGTGTTAAGAAATTCATTATTGAAGGAATTATAAAAAAAAGTTACTCATCAGCGGTTTAATAAAAGTTAACGCAATTAATACTTTCTCCGGCAAAATAATTCACTTTAAGGGCGGCTAGCAGTTACATTAGTAATTAACATTTCAATTTCTTCATTTGTTTTAGAATGTAATCATCTATTTAATATACACTTGCGTTTACAAGGGCAACGTTGACCCCATCATTTTGAATGAATGGTAAGGCAGCTTTTATATTTCATCGCTGCCAATGAAAATTGCAATAATTGTTTCCAATGTTTACTAAGTAATAAAAATTTTATTAATTAGTTATGCAAGTCAGAAATTTGAAATATTGAATTTACTTTTGGAAATTTTGTATGCAAACTATTTATCCACAAATGGGTTTGAAGTGCTTAGATTCTGCTAATAAGAAACCATACATGCCATGAAATATGACAGAACAGAACATAATTATGAAAATTGCCAATGGAAATTGTAATAATTGTTTCCAATGTTTACGAAGTAATAAAAATATCATTAATAAGTTAAGCAAGTCAGAAATTTGAAATATTAAATTTAGTGTATGCAAAAATAGAGTGTATTTAGTGTATTTGCATACAAATATTATTTTTGAATGCAAATTATTTATCCATAAATGAGTTTGAAGTGCTTAAATTCTGCTAATAAGAAACCATAAATGCCATGAAATATGACAGAACAGAACACATTTATGGAAATTGCAATAATTGTTCCCAATGTTTACGAAGTAATAAAAATATCATTAATTAGTTATGCAAGTCAGAACAGAACATAATTACCTTAAGAAAAATGACAGAACAGAACATAATTACCTCCGGCTCCGCCGATGACTCCGCCGGCCATTTTCCCGACATTGCACCAGAACTTCTCTTTCTGAATCGTCTGCTCGATCTCTGTCAACTTTTGGATGGCATCGTTCCTCAAAATACTCCAGTCCGGAAAGTTTTCCAAAAACTCTTCTCTAGCATCCTTTGCCTTTTCGAGTAGTTCGAAGATTCTACTCAAATTCTTTTTCGAAAGTTCTATTCTTTCAACGGTGAAATCCTCGTCTTCCAATCCATAATAATCTGGATCTACTTCCGAAGCTTTTGGATGCCTTTTTATTTCAGCAACAGCAATGGAATGAACAGTTTCGGCCAACTCTCTTTCTTGCGCTGTAAACCCCAGATTCAAACCTCCCATTGACGGGGTGAAAAACATATCGAAAAGATTTTTAATACTCATTTTTTTCTGTTAAGTCGTTAAATATCAAATAAGATATTACGATGCATTAAATCAACAGGGTTAATTACAGTATGAAAGCAGAGAAACGAGCTTATTTCACTGTTGCTTTGCTTTAAAAAAAGTCTTGGTATCATCAAAAATTGAAAAAATGGAAATAGATAAAATAAAAATGCGATTAAAACAACGCTCCCTTTGACAATGGGTTTATCATCCTAATCACAGTCATACCCCTGGTTAGGTTTAGAGTCCAGCTTCATTTTAGGTATTTAAATAGTTTTTTATCGGAAGTATCAGCATCTGGTATCTAATATCTAAAAGAGTACGCACAGAATCAGCGCCAAATTGGCGACAATCCAGCGAATGCATGTCTACTCGAATTGCCATTATAAGATTAGACGACAAGATATTACCACATAGATAAATAGAATGTTTTCAAATTGAATTCATAGATAATTCGAATTTTTATTTTGATATCTTGCATTTCCATGCATATTCTCTTAGGTATCAGATTAAAGATACTTGAAAGTGTACTAGTATGTACTAAATTAGCGACAAATTGGCGGGAAAAAAATGTCACTCTACTCCAAGCTAGTATTTAGACAAGCTCTCAAAATACTACAACATACTGAGCTCTCTACTTTTCGATGATTCTATGTCATTAAGGGGAGAAACGTAGAAGGATGAGAGCATTTTTGGAATTCTGGGTCATTCTTTGACCTTGATTTCCACCCTATTAGATGTTTTTTGTTCAATTTTTTCCCACGCGTATGTGAATATCGTGGCTTTTATGACAGTATTATTTTAATTCAGTCTGCGATTAATTAGAGTTTATTTTATTGTTAAGTTGAAACATCCCTTCCTTTTATCTTTCCCCTCGCACCTATTTTGATAAATTAAACCCATCCTAATGCATGCGCAGAAGAGCAGAGGGTTTTATAATCCGTTGTCAAACAATACTGCTCGTTTCAGTATCCTGAGACAACCACCCTGTCGCGCTCGAGAATGACGTTATATAAATCAAGCAATAACTTTGTATTAATTTCATGGCAACATGAAAGTTGTAACGGAAATTGCTTTGGTAAATAAACATTGTCGTTCTACGCTACGCTTTTGTGTGCTAGTTATTTATAATTTTCAGAGATTATTATGCGTTTATACATAGCAGCATCCAATACACTCTTTCCAATGACTGTATCTTACTAAGGAGAGTGCGCGTTTGTGGAACTGAATTGAATGTTAAATGTAAACATCTCCTTTTATCTTTCCCCTTACCCCTATTTTGTCGAATTAAACTCATCCTAACGCAGGCGCAGAAGGTTTTAGAATCCGTTATCAAACAATAATTAAGTAGAATGTTTTTAATTTTAATTTTTACCCTAAATTTTTTATTTCATTAACATAAACTTGGAAGTATCATGTATAGTTAGAATTTATTTTCTTTAATTCCGACTCTAAGATAAAAGGTGTGAAAAAAACTATTAATTTCTAAAAGATTTTCTTTAGTTAAATACAGTAGGACGTTTTTATTGTATGTGTTCCTCAGAGATTGTAAGCGAATAATTCCATTCTCTTAAACCAGTTGAAGATTTTGCAATTTAATATTATAATAAATAAGAGGGGAAAAAAACCTTTCGAAAATTTGAAAAGCGAAATGTAATTTGTAAATGTATGTAACATTTACATTGAAATTTTTTAAGTAATTGTTATATTCAAAGTATTATACACAGCCTAACAATTAAAAATTTATCTAGTATTTATTTAATTTAAATTAATTATTATAATTTTATTTTTTGATTCTATAAAAGTTAATTACAATTATTATTTCTCATTAGACACAAGAACCAGCATGATTTAATTATCATCACGCTTTAATTTTTTTTCCATTCATAATCCGAATTGGAATTTTGATGATTTAACCGGCTTTTATGTAAAAAATAATTCAACTTTAATCAAATTTCTGTATTATTCGTTAAAAATATTCGTACTTCCGTTTCATGTTTTTCTCATACTTTGTTTATAAATAAAATTCTTGCTTATATTAAAATATAAATCTTATGTGTATGCCGATTTTTCATTTATGTTTACGGACAATTTCTTTATTAATTTTTACTCATCCTTTATTTATTAATTTATTATTTATTAAAACCTTTAATATTAAACATGCATCTTTACCGCCATTTTTAATTTAAAAGTTTTCATTTTCTTTAGCTTTAAATATTGCTTTGTATAGCTTTTCTCAATTCGAATTTTAAGATTAATCATTTTATTTTTTATTATACTTCCGGTTGAACTTCGAGTTGATTTTCATCAACACAAATCATATTATAACATTAATTCGAAATTTTCATCCATTAAATGTTTTGAACATCAAAGCATATAAATGATGAGTTTTCCGAATTCCAAATAGGGGAACTAAGAACCAAATATGGGTTTTTATTTTACAAACCCTTTGTTTACCATGAAGTTCGCAGTGTGCAATATTTGGCGAAACGCAACTTCGCCAAGTGGATTTGGCGCATCTGCTCGTGGCTTCCGGGGAATCCCCGCCAGCTTTCTGCGATAAGGCCTGTCTTTATATAAACAACAAATAGCATTATAAACTTTGTTGTTTTTCATTTCCTATAAAAGCATGTTCGTGCGTTCGCCTCAGCATGCATTTAAAATATTGATAATCAACTGATCAATCATTTTTGACTTTGAATAGCGTTAGATTAATTGTAAATTCTCCGCATATATTGTTTCTTTATCGATAGTTTTATTCAGGAATATATTTCGTACAATGAGAATTACATCTTTGCTAAGCATAGAAAACTAAATACTAAATTTTTTAAACATCTTAATTTTATTTCTTGCCACAGAAAATAAGCTGAATTGTAGCCTTTAAAAAATACGTCTTTTCTTAGTTACTAAAACTATTATTATTATTTTCTGCCTTTTAGTTTCTAAAATACGTCATAATTCATTATAATAACTGTTATGGAACGTAGAAATCAATTTTTCTAAATTAAGCTTCTATCAAAATAAAAGAAATTAAATAAATATTTTAAAGACTTTTTCTTCGTTTTTAGAAATTTCAATTTACTACATTTTTTTCGTATTTAGAGACTGTAGGAAAAAGAAATCACAATTTTTGTTTTAAAATTTTGCAATAAATATGTGTTAATTGTGCAGAAACTTAAATTTTTAAAATATTTTTCAGATTCAAAAGTTACAAATTTACAATTTTTTAATTTTTAAAATACATTAACAATTTTTAAAAAAAATGTTTCTTTCCTTACAATTTTTAATATCCCCTCACCATTTTTTTCAAATAGGTCTCACAATGTATTTAGCTGCATTAGGGATAGGATTTTCGATATCTATATTAGTTTATAAAAAATGGGGTTACTCAAAATTTTTTTGAACTAAAATATGAGTTTTTTTTTTAATATTTTTTTTTATATTTTGATCAAAATTTTTACAAATCCATCTCATCTTTTTACAAAATCATCTAATTTCTCTCAGAGCAATAATTTTGCTTTTGCAAGCCCTCAGATATCAATTTTTTAATATATATTATTATCTCATTTATTAACTACTATTATCATAAGTAGGAATTAATAGATAAAAAATTTTTAAAATTCACATTTTTATTCGCAATTTTTTTTCCATCAAAATATTTAATAAATGTTTTTCAGTTCTATTTATCAAATATATTAATACGCAGCAAAAATTCTAGACCATTTTATTGAAATTAAAATGAAATTAATCATTTCGAAAATAGATATTAATAACCAGCGAGAAATTCAATCGGAAACATTAAATCTATAAACAAACAATGATTTAACCATTATAATATCAAACAACTGTTCTGCTTTCTATTTCATGGGGAAATTAAGCGGCTTGGCTACTTGCACATGAAATACGTTTGATGTAAACACAGGAAGTGGGCGTGGCACCTGATATCGAATTAGACAGAATAATTCTATATCTCACGAAATAATTGTCCGATTGTTTTGAAATTTTCAGAATAATAAGTCAAAGGTGCAACGATGTTTTTTTAACACAAAATTAGGAAAATCGATATATTCATCTGTTTTTCGAAATTCTCAAGCTACCTTATCTCCCAATTTAGCACTTCGTAACCTACAAGGTAAAATACATTTTATCTCAAGGATTTTTAATAGTGTTGTAAAAAGTAACAGAACTCTTCAGAAAAGTTTCATTTGATCCAGTAGTTTTGAATTATGACTAATACCTAATATTTTTAAACCAGATATTACGTAACTAAAAAGTTGACAGTCTAAGTTTGACTAATTTATATCAATAAACTATTAAATATTTTTACTTTCTCGTATATGTAATGTAGAGAAAGAATATTATTCGTCAAAAAATTCGAACTCGAGATTTAGACCATCTCCACGTTTTAGAAATCCCTGAGTTCGAAAAAATTGGAGCATTTTTGAAAAATATCTGACTGTCTGTCTGTGGCAGTGATGACTGAAAAACACTTTGAGCTAGAAGGATGTAGTTTATCTGTACATCAAATTTGCAGATTACTATCAAATTTTGAGAAAAAGCTCTTGTTCCGTAGTTTGTCTGTTTTTTTTTTTTTCGAATGTAATAAATGTAAAAAGAATATGGCTAAGTGTAAAATTCTATGCACGGGTTCAACACCGATAATGTACATATACATCAAAATTTGAACCAATCCAATGAAGCGTTGAGCGTCTGCCGATCTGTACTTCAAAACACAACGATGTAAATAAATTAAATTTGGTATAGGCTTTTGTAACGACATGTATATTTTTTTTGTCAAATTTTTGCTTCAATTGGTCAGGAAAGAGAATCTAAATAATTTGATTTTCGGATGCTATTATCCGCATACCAGGATTAATCGTCTTAATTAATTAATCTTATATAATTGCCAGAATTGATGCGATAGATTCAATAAAAGTGCTAAATTTATTACGAAAATTAATATTTCGTAACCATTTTACATGCAATATATTGTATAACAACAGTGCCACGCAAGATGGTATAACACCTTTATCAGAGTTATACACGTGAAAGTTTTATTGAGACCAATCCCACTGTTTTTAAGATTGCCATTTTCAAACATGCGATCATATAATTTAATAAAAATATTTTTTCAAAATCTAACATGGCACTGATAATCAAATTCAAAAGACATTTTGCTTACTGATAAAGCTTTCGATAAAAATTGCTATACTTTAAATATATATATAAAAACATCTATATTTATCTTTTGTTATCTTCAAATGAAAATCGTTTGCTTACAAAAGAGATAACTTTTCTGAAACGGGGATTCCTCAACAAATCCGGATTAAGCATTGTTTAACAATAGTGATAGAAATGAAGATAAAGCGCATCTTTTGTCCATATCAACATTGATAATAACTGTCATACAATTAATTTATTTATGACTTTCACTTCATAATATTTATTCTAACACACACACACACACATACATACATACATACATACATACATATATATATATATATATATATATATATATATATATATATATAT
>JAPMOQ010049672.1:8756-34015 GCA_026543055.1 Argiope trifasciata | reverse complement strand
ACTAACTACGTTAAGTGTTTAAAGCTGTTAACTGACAACTAATTTTGTTAAAACTAAGATGCAAGTTAAGTTTTTGATACATCTGTTATATTATGCAGGGTCGTTCCTGGATTTTGGTCGCTTCAGTACAAGAAAAAAAAAGACGTGATTTCTATTATTTAATTCACGTAATTAAAAATTAACAATACAATTAATTAACTATATTTCTGAAATAATAATATCATTCAGTTTTTTTAAAAATATGAGCTGATAAATGACAAATTCGTACATTACCGGGACTGAAACTTACTTTGGCACATTGATTGACTGTGTTGAATGCCTTAATAATAAATGTGCAAAACAATCTGAAGACTTTTTAAATCCTAACCATTATTTATATGAGATGAAAAAAAATCTATTTAATTCTTTTTTTAAAAAATTCTCAACTGAGGACAAATTTGTACAAAAGTTTGTCTAGAGTACACTAACATTTATGAAGAATATTCTAATAAATTTTGAAAACTAATAATCTTGTTTAAAGGTAATTTTTTTTATTTCCGATTTTTTCTAATTTTGAATTAGGAAAGTTTACATCACTGATATATTCGAAAATCTAAGTGGTATAAAAAATTCAGTCCATAGACCTAGCTATATTTTTTGACCTATATATGGCCCAGCTATAATACTTTGATGTATAACGGCCACGGTCGCCTGGTGGTAAGGTCTTATCATCGGAATCGGATGGTTGCAAGTTCATGACCAGATTCCACCGAAGAATCGTCGTGTAAGCGGGTCTGGAGCATCCGTATGGACCAAATGTTCTGCTGCTGGAGTGATGTAAAAAGAAGGATTCTAACTCAGTTGTCGCTCTCGTCATCTGATCGTCGTTCAGAATTACGAGGTCCGTCAGATATAGCCCTAGTGTATCTTTAAAATTCAAAGTTAAGATAACTAAACTAAACGTATGAAGAAAATAATCTGATAAATGTTCAAGTGTTAATTATCTTTTGGAAGATAAGATCTTTAAAAGATATATAATTTAATTCTCTTAGTTTATAAACATTTTGAAATGAGAAAAGACCAATATCTTCCATCAGTAATTTATTCTCAAAACTAACATAAAAGTTTATTTATGAAGAGCAATTTTACAGCGTTTCAAATGTTAACCATCGTTCACATTACGGTAAAATACTGTATTTCTCTAGGGAATTTAAGATAAATAAACAGTAATTTACAAATTTCCCGTTTTTATTTATGATCATTTTATGTTCTTTAAGTTAAAGAAAAACTGTTTTTTTTTTTAATGGGAAAATGATTTTATGCGTAACTGACTTTTCAGTCAAATGGTGATTTGCCATGAATTTAACAAGTACAAGGAAAAAATTAATATATATATTTATATGCATTTCTACTCGTAATTTTTCTTTTATCAGTGGCTGTTTTCCTGTTTTGTCGCCATAGTCTACACCAGGAACGACCCTCATATGATTATAAACAAGCTTCTTCTTGCTTATATCAAAACATATTTACCAAATTTTTTACATCTCTGTGGCATCAGAATTTAAAAGGCATACAGCCACACTGAGGTGTGTGGCATTCTTTACACTTTCTTCTGAAAAACAACAGATAATTTAATTTTTGATTTAATAAAAATGGCTAGTAATTAGATTTAAAAACATTTTGAAAATATATAGGCAATTTGAACATCCCCCCCTCAACAATGCGCCATATATTTTCATTGATCTTTTCATTGCATTTATTTCATAAAAGGAAGCATAAAAATTTATTTTGAAAACAAATGTTTAGATTATGTTTTAGTTTTTGAATCTAAATAGCTGATTTTTTTCAAATGCTGTTGTCAAAATGTATGCAGTATTTTTTACACGCAGACGGCTATAAATTTTTTTTATATTTATTAGATAAATGCACTTTTTTTCACGAATATGCATGTAAATAGATTTTGAAAAACAAACTATATTTTATACTTTTAGGATTTGAATCCTTGTAGCCAACTTTTTCTCAAATGATGTTGTCAGAATATATGCATTATCATTTATACGTTGAATGTTGTCAAAAGTTTGAGTTTAGAAAAAATGTGCGTTTGAAAAAGCTTATAAATATTCTTCGGAGAACAACTAATAAATTTTTCTTTCATGGAACAAATAATAATTTGTGTTTCATGGTCCTCAGACATCTTTTTTTCTCTAAATGGTGTCAAAATATATGCAGTATTTTGTATAAAATGAAGCCACAATTTTATTTTTAGAAGTAGAATAATGAATAGACGTCTACTTTTATCGGTGATGCAACAGAAAATTTATTAGAAAATACCACCAAGTGGCATATCACCAATGCACCATTAGTGGTAATGAAGTGCCATAGATGAAATTAATTTAATTTTTAAACTATTAAAGACAAAGCAAAAAAAAGTTTCTAAAATCTTTTGTGATGCGATTTTTAACTATAATATTCATTTTAAAATGTAAATTATTTATGGTCATAAATTTTATACTTAAGACATTGAACTTAAATTACTCCCAAAATAGATTTAAAAATATATGAAGTTTAGGAAAATTCTACCAGAGTACGTCAGTGATGTACTTAAGAAAAATAATGATATAACATAAATACAACTTTAAAATTTTTGATTATATTCATATTTATTGAAATAAAAATTATACTATTGCTATTTTTATAATTTATCGCGTTATAGTTTTGGTATTGTATTTTCTGAAATATGTAAATGATTTAAGTTATGTCTTACTGGGTTGTTTTGCTTTCTAAACTATATCCAATGTAGAGTAAAATGTAACTGTATCATTTTCTTCATATATTTTTAAATACTCAACTTTTAATTGCCACGTTTACTATATTTCAAAACTCCTTCGGTTCTATAATCTGTTTTTGTTAGCTTATTCTGTTTTAGTTTGAAATGTCAACATCTTGATCTTTTTGTATTTTTAACTTCTATAGAGTTTCCTTCTGTTTGATATTTTTTCCCTCATAATTTACCCCATTTCTAAAATTATGATTTTATTTTGATATTATTTTTCAAGTGCAGTCTGGTGTAATATGATCAACTTCATGTCCCTTTTACTACAAAAATGATTTGAAGCTCTTAATAAAATGATAAAATAAATGATAAAACCTAAATCTTGTCTGAAATGATAAAATAAACAATATACTGGAGATAATACTCCTAAATTTTGCAAAATAAACTCTTAATAAAAAAAAATCTAACCATTCTGAATATATATTCACGCCATCTGAATATACGTTTCAAAAAAAAAACCTGACAAAAATAGGTATTAAGGCACCCATTACGAAACGCACTTCTTTGAGCCCGCTTGATTTTTATAAATATCACTACACGTTCCAAAATTATAAAAGAAAACTGACAAAAAAAATTCTGGAATAAATAATGTTTTTTTGACTAGCACAAACTGTTGAATGTATACGAACCGAGTAAATGCCCTAAAAGTGTACACAACATACATACACATAACAACGACTCAGTATAGTTACAATTTCAACAGAACAAATATTTTTGATGCCTGAAACATGTAATATTTACATGGAATAATGTATAAAAAGAAATACAACAACACCAACGTCAAATCCAAACGATAATCGGCGCTTTCTCTCAACTCAACACCACCTGCCTTTGTTGCTTCCGGAGTCAGCTCGATTCGACATTCTTAATTTTAATCTACGTTACTTTAGTAAAAGTTTATTCCTAGATATTTGAATGATAAAAATTTACCGTCTATGCTTAAGGTTCTTTACGAATTCTTGAGCATCCTTGTCCCAAGTTCTTGCAGCTAAGGCTACAATAATTTCATCTAGAAAAACAAGGAAAAAAAATTAGACTTTTGACTTGCGTTTGAAAAATCCAAAAATCTACCTAGGTAGATAAATATCTGAATATGTTTGGTAAGAATATAGATTTTTTTTTACGGAATATGTGGCTTTAAAACTTCATATATTGCTATGCAATTTACGCAAATCTTGTAAAATTCAAAATGTGAATTAAACATTGGAAATTTTTTTATTTAAAATTTTTGTACACATGTTAACATTTATTAAATTATGCATTTTGGCATAAAACTGTTGAATTTTCAAGACCAATAATTAATTTTACTTTGGTAATGGAAGCTTTTGTTATCCATACAAGAATTTAGTATTTTCAGAATATTATTTCCACTTCGATTAGTTTTAATTACATATGCATACGAATATGTTTTAAATATACATAAAATTATAATCATTATATTATTGATAATACTTTAAAAAATATTGGGTTGTTCGGAAAGTCATTTCGTTTTTTTTTTTGTCAAAATGAAAAGAAATTTTCGTTTAATGAATAAATTATTTATTAAATTATAAAATTGCCATTCTGGTCTAATACCTTTTGGTAGTAACATGATTACACGCTCATAAAAGTTTTGGTCTTTGCTGTAAAAAAAACTGATCGAGGTTGTTTTTGGCCTCCTCATTTGAAGGAAAAATTTTGCAAATTTTTAAGGAAAAATTTTTCTGCTACTGATGTACTGTTAACACATCTTCTCCACACATATTGGCTAATTTATTTCTGGTTTGACAGCATTTTTACCTTTTATATGGCAAAAAAGAAAAAAATGACGAAAATGCTGTTTATTGCTCTCCATATTTAAAAGGGCACCATCCAAAAACTACTGCGAAGAATCAGCTGCACTTTTTCACACTCAAGCCTTGTTATATCAGCTCTTAAAACATAAAATGATTTTGCGGTTTAAGTATGAAATTGGGTTTCGAAAAATACAATTAAATCCTCTGTCGGGAAAAAACGAAATTACTTTCTGAACAACCTAATATTTTTATTCATCATTATCCTTATTACATTATCTTGCGATTAGTATTCTCTTCTACTTCTACTAACAGATGGCGCCCCTAATATATAATATTCAAAAGCGTAAAATATAGCAATATATCAAAATTCTTTAGACCTCAGAGAGCAGAAAAAATTAAAAGCAGATAAATAATTTTTTAATGAAAAAGTACTACTCACTTTTTATAAAATAAAAGAGTGTTTTGTTTTAAATTTTTAGCAATACATTTTTGAACGTTTTAAAGTATTCGTCATTCATAATTAATTTTGACATAATAACTTATAATCTATTTTCCCTCCTATTCACTGACAGATAGCGTTACTGGTATGGAATCAATGTTTGGTTGAAATTAATTAAGTAAGTGATGATAAATAATATTCTGGAAACGTTAATATCTTGGGTAGTCATTAAATGTCGATCATTACGAAATTTCAAAATTGTCTAATATGTCAAGAATATTTGGAAAAAAAAATTGATTACAGAATTTCATTTATAAACATAGTGTCGTGGTAAGTTCATAAACCAGATAATATCTACAAGACAGGAGCAATTGTTTTTGTCACTTTTCCATTATGCCGGCAGAAATCTCGCCAAGCAGACTTTTTGGCGACAGTACACGGTCGCAATTTTGGTCGCAGGCGATAAAATGGCTGCGACTTTCTTTAAAAATATAGCGGTAAAAGGTTACCAGTGGCGATATTCTGTTTGGCGTAGGTTGCATCATTATTGGCGACTTTTCGCCTGCGCCGGTATAATGGAAAAGTACTCTTTTTTGTCTAGTAAATATGTTACGAGGCTTCTAAACAAAAGGTCCCGAGTTCTATTCCAAGCCAACTCTACCTACCACAAAATATCAAAAAAAAAATTAATAAAACAGTGTAAATATTATTTTAATATTAATAATGAATATTTACAAAATTCTTCAGTAAGATTACGAATTTTAATGAAAATCATTGAATGTTACTCAGCTGATTAAAAATATGCGAAAATCTATGATATCCATCATTAAAATGCGTCTCAATTACCCTAAAATACACCCAGCTTTGTAACATTTTATACAATGCTCAAAATAAAATAAAAATTTAGTTAAACACAACACAAAAACGATGTGAGACTCACTTTTATCATTGGGATGCATGAGGCAGAGTTCGAACAGTTTCATCTCTTTCATCTCTTCCGAGGAGGACTCGGGGATGTTGCAGAGGGGCAGGAAGGCCTCACCCTCGAAATCGTTCTTCGTCACCATGTCGTGGTCCATGACGCTGAAGCACAGCCCAGCACCCTCTCGGTGCAGCAAGTCGGCTGGGATCGAACTGGAATAGAGGATTGCTCATTATTTTCATATTATGATTATATTGCCAGCTAGCCGGCGTCTTGGCATAGAGGTAACGTGTCTTCCCCGTGATCTGGGAGTCCGGAGTTGAGTCACGGTTCGGACAGGGTTGTTATTCTGTGTTCTATCTGTTAGTAATGTAATTGTGCCCCTCTCTAAAAAGGGGTTGGGCAAGCGAATGTGAAGTAGCTAAATCGTACTCTTGGCCCTAGTTGGGGGCTACTGAAAAAACAGGGGACGCTAATTTAGGCTGAACTTGCTGACAGCTTTCTGTCAGCAGGCTTGTAAAGATCCTTAAGTAACAACGACATTGCCAGCTAAAAAGTATATGGAACGTTAGGATGAATTTTGTGATAAAACACTGTAAAATAGTTATATTTTGAGTATTAGTATAAAATAGACAAAAAAACCCCTCTAACTATAACTAAAACTATATCAGCAATACTAATTAAATGCTGAAAATGTTTAAATAACAAACGTTTGGAGAGTTTTATTTTTAGGCTAAAATGCGGTATAAAGCAAAAATATATTAGTTCAGAAGTTTATGAAATCATATGTTTAGAATCTAAATATCAATTCAAACTCTAGTTTGTAGATAGCTTAGAAAATATAGTAGACAGTTCTAAAAAAGTTCTTCAAAAAATTAAGCTAAATTTCAGTATTTAAACTTTAAAGTTTGATTGATAAATAACATGAACGTTTCATATTTTCTCACATTTAAACAATTTCTGAATATTTCTAAATAAACAAATTGTTTTTTCTGTTTTTCAAGAATGGTAGAACATACTGAAAAAATTATTATACCAGTCTAAGCAAAAAAAAAAAAAAAAAATGCCCAATGGGTTGAAATTTATAAGCTTTTTCGTAAGAGAATACTTACAAAATTTGATGAAATAGCATTTAAAGATGAAAAATTGCATTAAAATTTATTCATCAAATATAAAAAAAAACAAAATAACTTCCTAAAGAATAAATTTAGAAACGGAATTCAAATGATTTTATGAAAAGATTGCTCAGAAATCAAGAATTTCGAGTTTCGAATATTTTATATATATATATATTTTTTTTTTTGCAAAAATTTAACTTTTCGACACAGTCACATATCTTAACCAATGGGAATGCTTCCCGCAAAGTAAAAGAAAAGCGCTCTGGAGAAAGTAAGAGCGAATAGTGAGGGCTCTAATTTATGAAATCTACCGTGTCATACTCAGTGAGTTATTTAACAATCATTAGGTTTGAAAGAATCTTTGTGATCTTTGATTTTTTTTGAGCAATCACTCGCTGATAGGCGGTTAATAATTAAAAACCGGAAAACTTTCTAAAAAAATCTAAATAAAACTCTAATAGGTTCTTGTAAATTCAATTCTTTGAAATCGAAAAAATTTAAAAAGTACATTTTTGATGTCCTTTCTAAATACATAGATTTTAAATTTTAATCATCATCTTTTTTTATATACGTGTATAGTCTTTATGCATTCGCCTTTTATTAAATTATCTATGTATTTTCATTATTTTACTATTTCTTTCAGCATTTCAGTTGGATTATGATAGCAATGGAATGAAAAAAGTCACATGGTTTTACTGATAAGCTATAATCATTTGGAAACATGATATTGTTTTGGTTTGAGGGTTTTGAAGCCTCTAAATGCTTAGACAATAGATGGGTGATTTATCACTTTCGAAATTTTTTTTTCGCTTTTAGGGTTATTAGAAAATAATGCAGATGGTTGTCACATATGCTGATTTATCTATACTTATAATAAAGCTCAATGTGTGTGTGTGTGTGTTGGCGCTCTACAGGCCAGACCGTTGCACCTACAGCTACCAAATTTGGTACATGTATGCCTTGGAGGTCCGGAATGTGCACCCCGGAGCCCTTTTTTCGAATTTTTAATTAGAATTTGAAATAATAAAAATTTAAGCGAAATTTCGAAGTTTTTCCGCTATAACTTCCAAAAATATGATCGCATAAACATGATTTTTACATCAATTTAAAGATTAAAAAATTAGCTTTCTAATGGTATCAGTGTTTTAACGTATAACATAAGCTTCTATTTTTAACGAATTTTTAAAGAAATATTTTAACCATGTTTTTTTATCACGTGACTAGTTAAAGTAAAAGAATGCCGGAAGTTGAAATAAAAAAAATTATCATCGCAAAATAAATCTACAGAAATGCAACTTTCATCACGTGACTGGATAAAATAAAAGAAATATAAAATGTGATATTTTCTTTAAAAAACAAATGCAAAGCAAAGGTTTCTACAATCGTTTGCAATATCTATATCATTAACTCAATAAATCTTCTTTATTTACGGTAAACTTGATGGAATTTAGACAGGATATGCATTGAATTCCCGACTTAATGGCATATTTATGTAATTGTTTGCAATATATGTACCATTAATTAAATACTTTTTTTCCCTTTCTCGTTTTCTTTAAAAAAACATTTAATATTTTGGCAACATCATCGATTTTTTTTTTAATATTTAGGAAGCATAACCGATGATTAAAACTGACTAATTTATAAAAGTAAAGAATATTACTAGGAAAACGTGTACTTTTAGAACTTTCTGTCCATCATCTTAAAGAAAATATTAATTTCAGGTCAATCAATGCCCGGAATGACTTCAAGGCTAATGAATATGTGATTTAATTGAAAATTTTAGAACGCTTTACTCAAGGCGAACCAGCTGGTCGCCAAAGCGGCTAGTCATCAGTAAAGTTACAATTTGATTTTCAAATGATTTATTCTTTGAATTATTATGCATTGTCTTAATTTATTTGTCATTAACCAGTTTAAAACAATTACGAAATGGTGCATGGGTCAATATTTAGTAAAACGATGGGTTTTTTTCATTTCAAAAAAATCGGTCGAGCTCTAAAACTTTGTTTGCTAGCTAGCAAAATCGAAGATAAAAGTTATATACAAAGAGAAGGATAGTTATCGAATGACGTATCTCGTGATTGTTTCAAACTGGTTAATGACTTCAATTAATTAAGACAAATAATGACTTAAAAATAATTATGTTCTCACATGATAACTTGAAATTTGTGATCGTATATTTCATTTATATTTTCTTTAAATTTATGGCTGTAATTCATGACTGTAAGAAAAAGGACCAATTCACTTTATTTGAATCTTTTAATACTTGTATCATCAATGAAATATGGTGTTCATAACAAATTGTTTTCAGAGATAGAATAAATACTCACAATTCAAATGCTTCATCGAATAAAGGAAATAAAGTCTTCTTCTGTACTTTGGTCCTCTGCTTAACACAGTTAGGAAAAAAGTGCCTGGGCACAAGCTCGATAATCACAAAAGGATCACTGAAACCTGGAAAAACAAATGACGCAGCATTAACACGAGTTGTATTGGAATACAACACATCTAAATTAAGATCAAATTTAGTGAATCTCGTTTGGCGATATTTTTTTCTTTCTTTTTGTGTTAAAATCAAAGAATGTTGCCAAGAAACTGCAAATAATAACAAAAAAAGCAATCTCGTTTGGCGCTATTTTCTCTTTTTCGCATAAAAATAATAAGAAAAAGAGACGAGATCTTATTTATAACAACTAACCCAGACAAAGAAAATAACCAAATTTATCACAGAAATAAAACTAAAAAAAAAAATCACGAAAAGAAACTGTGATTACGACTTGATTATGCTCCAAATTAGTGTCTTCCATCTAATTTCTAACATTTATGGAGGCAATTAGTCCAAAAAAGAATTAAGTTAATGTGAATAACAAATAATTTCATTGGTTTTCTACTGGGGGAACATTCATTAATATTTATTTAGAGAGTACGCGAGGAATAGGAATTCTATATGCAAAATAATAATTCTGATTCCAAAAATTTGTTCTATTTTGCAAACAAATATAAGCATTATTTAAAAACTGGTAATACAAAAAAAAAATCTTTAAATTCAATTACTACTTAGGTCAAATAAGAAATTTTTTATTTTAGATACTTTGTTATTAAATAATTATTGAAAAAATTATTAAATATCAAAAAATTGATTTTCATAAGAACTGAGCTCACATTCTTAACCTTCACGCCAAAAATACTTGCATTTTACCGATTGAGATACTTCCAGTTGATTTCTATTTTCATTACAAACTGCTAAAACTCTATTAAAATATTTAAAATAAATTAAATTTCATCAAAAAAAATTCATATTTTACAAAAAAAAAAAAAATCCCACCGTATTAACATTAAGTGCCATCCACTACAAGTTTTAAAAAATGTATTTAAACTTGACTGGATGAATAAAAAGTATTCTATTAACGATCGAAAATTTAAACAAGATATATAGATATATTATATAGAGAGAGTGTGAATCCATAGTAGGAACTGAAAAATGAAAACAAATGAATAATAATTTTAACATATTGCAACTGAATATGGAATATTCGAAATTACTATGTAATCCATCAATTAACTTGAATTTTTCTCTAAATCCTTGAACTTTCTACTAATGTAAAGTTAATATAATTAATTAAAATTCTTAAAATAATTAATTAACTTGAATTTTTTATTAATTCCTGTTTTATGTTTGTTATTCACTATTCCATTTAATTCCTCTATAATTTGAATTTATTTTACTTTTATTATTTATTATTTTAATTTATTACAAAAATTCATAAATGTAAAAGCTATGATTGTATATCAGAATTGTTTTCCTTGATTAAATATGTCAAGAACTTAGGTTAAGCAAATAATTTTTTAAAATCCGACCTTCTCTCAATGATTTCATGGATATACTTTGTAGTTAATAAAAAAGAAACATTTTTCTCCCTTTTTAAAAACATTTTGAATGAGTGATATTTGTTTTTCACTATTTGTTGTTGTTCCCTTATAAAATTATTGCATCCAAAATGCAGTCTGCTTTGAACTATTTATTAAAATAATGTATTTCTGAAAAAATTATTTTGGAAATTATTGAAATAATGATTATAATAATTATTTTTGAGTATTTGAAATAGCTTAGAGTTTATTGCCTATTTATTATTTATTAAAATTGCCAAATACGAAAAAATAATTTTTATAATCATTTTTACTCAAAAAACTGACATTTTCTATTCCTGTACTCATTTTTACACCCAAAAATTATCAGTTTTGCTGAATTCTTATTCTTGAAATAATCACCTTAGCTTTGATTTAGTTGTTCCATTGAAGTTATGATATTTTAATAGTAAATTATTAATTAATTAATTAATTTAAATACTATATATTAAATAATAAATGATTAAATGACGGAAGTAAATACCTTATATTTATAAGAATAAAAAGTCTATGTTATTTGAAATTCATTGCATGATAACACCAATTGGTATTTTCCGTTATAACGGTCGCAAGATGTCGTCAATATTAGCCAAACACAAGTCAAGTTGCCAAGAGAAGAGAATGGCAAAACAAATGTCGCCAATGTAAACAAAAAGCGAACAAAGTTGCCGAGTGAATAACGTGAATTTGACGAAATTAAAAGTTAAATTTGACGTAATTTTGCATTGTTTGCCATCTTTTGGTGGTTTTTCACTTTTTTCGACTAACGATTATTTGGCGACTTTCGGCGATTTTTTCGTTGCACCCGTATAAAGGAAAAGCATCTAACAAATATTTTTCTGTTAATTCTAAACGCTAAGTTAGCTATTATTAAAGATTTATTTTCAAAATTAAAAATTCAGAGTAACTTTGCGCTTTAGAAGGGAATAATTTATAAATTGTGAAATCAAGAAAATAATAATTTAGTTGGTCTACTTACCAGTTGGATCCAAAGGCAAAAGCTCTCTGGCATTCAAAACTGAAAAAAGAAGGAAAAAAAGTATAATTTTTGTTTAATTTGATAATATTTTAATAAGGGTTTCGCTCAAGAATAGTTAATTCTATGTAGTTTATTTTAACTTTTCTCTTAAAATTAATTTTATGTTTAGAAAGCTTTTCAATAAATATTTTGGAATCATAACGGACTTGGAATTTAAAAAATTATCATTCATAAAAATTAGAAAACGTAACTTAAAATAAAATTTATCAGAACCAGTGGCAGCTTGCTAACTAACAAACGATAAGTTTTTTCAAAATATATTTTTAAAAAAATGGCTTTCAATTTGAACAAGATAAAACAATACAAAAAATTGCATTCATTTTTAAATTTCAAAATCGTTTGCATTTTAACATTATTAAAAGAAGCAATTTTAATGCGCATTTAATTTTCTTTGCTGACACTTTACAAAGTTACATTAATTAACAATAAATGTGACATTATTTGACAACCACTCAATCATGATCATTTGATGGCAAATTCCTAAATTTTTCGATTAAACACGGTAATTCATATCTAAATATTCATAAATTTCGTTGACTCTTATAGACTAGAACTTTGCTGTGTTCATTAAAAAAAATATTTTAGGCATTTTCAAGCATAGTTATAAGCGAAGAAAAAGAAGATAAAATTTTGATACTTACTATCTATGGTTAGACTTTCGGCAGCTGAGTTATATGAAGCTTTTATTGTTAGAACACCGTATGTGGGTTTCACTAATTTTTGCTGAAATATATTAGATAGAATTACAATAAAAAACTGTATATAAAAATAGAAACACAAATGGTTGCTAATATGCTAGAACTTACCTGTTCTTCTAACCTTTGAAGAGTATAAAGTTCAATTAGGTGTAGAGTTTCAGATTTTTGTAACTTCAACATGTGAAAGAGATCCTATGGAAAGAAACCAAAAATGAACTAGAATCTAATATCTAATAATATCTAATCTAATACATAGATGTAATATCTAATCTATTTCATATTCCTTTGAATTATTTAAAACTAAAATGTATCCTAATTTATTTTATAGTTTACAAGGAATGAATTGTTGTTTTAAATTCGCAAAATATGAATGAACTGAAAGTAACTTTCAGATACTCATTGCGCAAGAAATAGTTAAAACTGTTTATTCCAGTATCATTTTGTTATTAAAACAAATTTTTAAATAATTTTAAAAAAATGATATATTTTTCAAGCACTTTACAAATACTTGCAATTTGTAAAGGCTTAAAAATTTGTTAGATGGCTATGTGACTTTAAAAATATCATTTAATTTTTCGTCAAATGATATAGTTAGGCGAACACAAATTACACTGATGGAAAAAAATCCCAACACCAAGAAAAAATTATTGTACAGTAATGAAATTTTAGGAATACATTTGTCTAGGTAATATATTTAATTGATTAAAGTTTCAAGATCACAGGTAGAGCCATTTCAAATGTGAAATGTTGGTACATTAGTAACCGGTGTAACCGCCAGAATTTTGAATGCAAGCATGCAAACGTGCATGCATTGTGTCGTACAGGTGTCGGATATCAGTTTGTGGGATGGAGTTCCATGCCTGTTGTACTTGGGCGGTCAATGCAGGGACGGTTAATGCTGGTTGTGGATGACGCTGGAGTTGTCGTCCAATGATGTCCCATAGATGCTCGATTGGAGAAAGATCTGGTGATCTAGCAGGCTAAGGCAACATGTCGACACTCTGTAGAGCATGTTGGGTTACAACAGTGGTATGAGGGCGAGCGTTATCCTGTTGGAAAACACCCCCTTGAATGCTGTTCATGAAGGGCAGCACAGCAGGTTGTACCACTAAACTGACGTACAAATTTGCAGTCAGGGTGCGTGGAATAACCACGAGAGTGCTCCTGCTGTCATACGAAATTGTTCCCCAAACCATAACTCCAGGAGTAGGCCTTGTGTGTCTAGGCCGCAGACAGGTCACTAGCAGGCGTTCACTTGGCTTCCTTCTAACCAACAAACGGCTATCACTGCGACCAAGGTAGAACCGGCTTTCATCAGAAAACACAACAGATCTCTGCCCTCCAATGAGCTCTAGCTTGACACCACTCAGGTCGCAAACGGCAGTGGTTTGGAGTCAGTGGAATGCACTGTACAGGGCGTCTGGCTCAGAGCTCTCCTTGAAGTAACCGATTTGTAACAATTCGTTGTGTCACTGTGGTGCCAACTGCAGCTCGAATTTCAGTTGCAGATGCAGTACGATTAGCCACAGCCATACGCCGAATACGACGGTCATTTTATTTTAATATTTATCAAAAACAAAATAAAAAGATTAGCAAGCAAAATGGTTAGAAAAGAATTTCTTTTGTTATTTTTCATTTACAAGATAATTAAACAAGTATCATCGGTAATCAATCTGATTTTGAAACAGTTGACATAAGAAAATATTATCATAAAAAATGATGTTAGTAAGATATTATGATACCATGTTGATTTTCATGATCCCTGAAATAACTGGTTAAAAGCTGCAAATCGTTATCAACTTGAGCATTTTGGTGTAATCTGTAAATCGTCAAATAAACCCATGATTGCAACCATTTTGGCAAAAGTCTTGCTTTTCAAGTGCAATGGAGTTTGGCAACCTAAGCTCAATTGTAGAATCGTCATAATTTAGAGTTCTTGGTATAATCTGAAAATCGCCAAGTAAACTTAATATCTTAAAAAATAAACAAGCACCGATATTACTTACCTGATAAGGAGCATTTTGAATGCAATCAAGTGGAAGACCTTTACCACTTCCATGAAAGAAATCCACGAGAATTGCTAGAGATGAATATAAGCGTTCGAAAAACGCTAGACGCTCTTTCTGTAATCAGAAACAATATTTTAAAATAAAATGAAATAATATTATAATTTACATGAACAAAAAAGCGCCAGACGTTCTTCTATGTGATCACAAACGATATTTTAAAATAAAGTGAAATAATATTATAATTACATGAAAAAAAAGCACCAGACATTCTTTTCTGTAATTACAAACGATATTTTAAAATAAAATAAAATAACATTTTAATTTACCTAAACAAAGAACGTCAGACGCACTTTTGTGTTACCACAAACGATATTTTAAAATAAAATTGAATAACATTATAATTTACATGAACAAAACTCAATAATCATCATTAATACAAGACGATAAAAATAGATAAAAAAAGTTATATGCATGCAAGGGTGTTATGAAATTTATCGATGAGCTTTAAATCTCTGATTCTAATGTGGGTTTACACTAGGCCAGCGGTGAGACGGAATGTAGGCTGCACATGCGTAGGAAGATTGAAAATTACTGTTTGGTCGATGGTAAGTAATTGCCTTGACGAGACAACTAAAAGTCGCTGTACTGCATATTTTTACTGAGTATGTGTTTGCAAAATTTGGCGGTCTTTCTGGCGCGAAAAATTGGATCATTTATCGTAAATTAATTCCAAAATATTTACTCTTTCTGACACGAAATTGTGCTCTTTTTTCATTTTATTTCCCACTTCTTTTCTACAGTTTTACAAATTCAGGTACGTTGACCTTCATTTTATGGTACCATGTTTTTTTTGTGCAAATATCTTTCATTTTATTACCATATACAGAGAAAATAAAAATTCCAAAATGGCAATTCATAACCAAATTGATATATGGTTTTTTTAGAAATAGACGTCCTTAACATGTATTGGGCTTTTGTACACTTTAGTACTAAGGTAAATAAATAAATTTGATTAACACAAAATTACAGGGTTGGAAACATCATGTGTCTTGGAGGGCTATGTTTGACCTAATGCATGGTGATCATTCGAATTAAAAAGCTCCGTTCAAACCAGTGAATATGTATTGCTAAAAAAGAGAAAATAGGTTTTATCTGTATCTTTTTGGTTTATACCATAGGTAATCACGAATAATAACATGAGCATTGGCATTTTGTACTTCTCATCAAATCAATAATTTTTCTTGTAACTTTAAAACTGAGTTCTTGGTCACACTCCCTATGATTTCCAAAATACAGGATTTAACTCTAGAATTTTTGAAAACTATAAATAATCTTTATTAACCTTACATGTTTCGTTAGAGTATGAATTCCTCTAAAAAAATTTTTCTGTTCTTAAGTAATGTGTACAATCTTATTCTTGGGAATTTTAAAGCGGGAAAGTTGTTCTTTCTAGCAATTTTTTTGGAAAAGTTTTTAAACGGTCTATTGCTTCCTTGTATTCAGTTATGCAAGCTAATTGGTTTTATCAACTCTTCGATTGATTGATTAGTCTATCAAATTCATTCTTCAGATATCTGTAAATAAATTACCGTTTCATTTCCACAATTATCAGTAATATTTTATAAACAACCCGCTAAATATTACAGCAGATAATCAGCTAATAATAAAGTTTTAGACAAAAGTTGGTATATTTTGTTGATAAGATGCTAATTATTAAAAAATCAATCAATAAATATACATTATTTTGCAATTCACGTTTTTGATTGATTATTATAACAAATTAATTTTTAGACATCAATCAATAAATAAAAGGTGATTTGTTTCCACAACAACCAAGACTTTAATATAAATATTTCACTAAGTTTACACGAGATTAATTAATTAATAATAAAATGTTTCAAAAAGTATATGTTGGTTTTATTTCCAATATGATGATTATTGTAAAAAGTAATCAGTAAATTTATATTATATTTCAGCAACTGTCATTTTCTTTTCTTTTTAAGTTTTGATAACTGCTATATAAAATCCTTTATCACTTTATATAAGTAAGGAATAACCTTTTTTAAAGAAGTAACAAGTAATTTTACAAAAACTGATATTACTATTCGAATATTACACTATCTACAAATAAGTATTTAGACACCCATGCAAATGAAGAAACTTGTAGTCCTGATCTACAGCACGCTCTCTGTACTTAAATATCGAGTAGGAAACCGCATTAGCATTAGTCACATGCAAGATGCCACGAAATTCCAACTTGTCTGACTTCGAGAAAGGTTTAATTGTTAGATATCATAAAAATAGTCTGTCCTTTAGAGACATATAAAGTGAATTAAACACATAAATAGACAGTGGCTTTTGTGATTAAGACGTGGCAGGGGAGTGGTGATAGTCTAAATGTTCTTCGACCCAGCTGACTCAAGAAACTGGTAGATGGAGAACAATTAGCACTGCCGAAAAAAAATTCGAAACCGCACCAAACCGATGGTTTACATACTCCAAAAGTTCCAAGAAACATCCCTACCTCTAATTTCGATAAGTGCCATTCGAAAAGTGCTTGATTTCTATGATCGTGCTGCCACCCATAAGCTTTTGATTGCAAAATCCAACCAAGCTGTTCTGTTGAGGTGGCGTAAGGCATGTTGATATCGGATCATTTATGAGTTGGAAATAGGTTATCTGAAGTAATGAATCAAGTTTCAAGATCCTCCTAGAGAATAGCACAGTCTGAGTTTGGCTAATGCATGGAGAATGCCATTTGCCAAAATGCATCGCGCCTATCGTGAAGTTTGGCGAAGGTGGAATTATATTCTGGGGATGTTTCGTCGGGTATGAAACTCAACATCGACTCTTACTCTTCCAGACAACTATGTGATTCCAACACTTTTGCAGTTTTAAGGATTGGGTCACTGTTACTTCCAGGATGACAATGCCATTTGTCATACTTTGAGATCCACTACTGATTGGGGTGATGAAACTGGAGTGAACCATCAGTCTGCCTATAGTCCAGACATGAATTTTATTGGTAACTTCTGAAATGAGTTGGATCGCCGAATTAAGGGATGCAGCAACCGTCCAAAATCAGTGAAAGAACCGAGGTGTCTTCTTTACGCCGAATGGAAGAAAATACCACAATCAATCTAACTTATGTAAAGCACACTAACACTTATACTAACACTTATGTAAAGCATGCCATTGAAGATTAATACTGTATTTGTCCCGGATGCTGAAAAAAAACAATTATTAAACATGATAAACTATGTTTATCTTTTTTATCACATGTGTCCAATTACTTAATAATAGAAAATACCTTTTAATACACCCCACCCCAAATAAATATTAAATTCCTTTTAGTAGGTTCCTAGTATTTAGTGTATAAAGAACCTAAGTACTCTGCGGATTAATTATTTTTTAAAAACTGAAATATCTTTTCTGCACTTTACCGGATGATTCTGCTAATTTATAGATTACTTAGATGATTGTCATACTATTTGATATCCAAGTAACATTTCATAAACTATCAAATAAATCAAAATTTTTGGAATGTCAATGTGAATGTCTCACCACATACACCAATGTTACTTTGTGTTGTTTCCATCAATTCGTGCATCAAGACTGTCCACATCATGTCCAAAAGCCTGTCAAAGTTGGCTTGCAGCAAGTTGTTGTAGAGGGTTCGAAGAGTGGTATCCAAGTTCTCTAGCAAGGGACGAATCGCCTGCAGAAAAAAAGAAACATTCTTTAAAAATCACACAACCTCTAGGTAGTTTTTTTTTATCATGTGAGAACATTTGACTGTTTTGGTTTAAGGTTTTTTTGAAGTCTCAAAATCCATAAGCAACAAATTGTTGAAGCCTCAAAACTGGTAGGCAACAAATTGACAATTTATCCATTTTGTGTCAACATTTTTTCGCTTTTAAGGTTATTAGAAAAATAAATTGTTATCAGAAGGTTGTCCCAGTTGGTGATCTATCGCCAAATTATTCTATTAAATTTTGAGATATTTTTAATTTTTGATTATTTCGTTTTTAAGAAGGAAACCCTTTTTAAAGCATTTTAATATTATTATTAAAATAGCATTAAATGAAATGTAAAGCAGGATAAGTTTCATACCGCTGATTATAAAATAATTTTTGAAATTCTCCATGTAGGAGGTTTAATTTATATTAAAACGATTTAAAGCTATTGATAAGAAGATAAATAAAGGTGCTTCAGAAATATAATACAAATGAATTGTAAATGGTCAGGATTTAATAAACTTACATTTTCAGCATCTAATTTTTCTGGTGCCCAAGCAAGATGGAAAACGAATTTCTTCATATCTGGGCGAAGCTATGAAATAAGGAGAAAATAATAGTTTATTAATCAAATTTAAATAAACTCAAAGAAATGACTCTTATTTAGATATATGTATAAAAATCAACGTTGAAATTTTACCATCAAATAAAAAAAAGTTGACATTTGAGAAATGACAAAATCAAATGAAATCTAAGGCAATCTTTTTTAGCCTGGATTTTCAATATTTTTAAAAGCAAGCAGGAAATTTAAACATTTTATTTTCTCATTTATTTTCAGATTTAAAAATAATAGCTTTTACGAAAACAATTGAACTAAACAAAACATTTTAATATATATTTTCAAAATATTGGAACAAATTTTAAACTAAATACTCGTATTTCAGTGCCTCATTTTGTATCTTTATTCAGATCAGAGAATAATTCAAAAATATTTTACATTTAAGTTATATTATTGTCTTTTATTACTAGGATTACAATGTTAAAGTGATTTTGAAACTCTACTGTCACAAATAAATAAATATATTTCTAGAAACAATTAAAATTTATTTAATAAAAGTAAAGCCGAAGACTATTTATTGTGGAGTAGGAAAAATATTTGATTTAATTCAGCACATCTCTAAAAGCACATTCGCTAAATTATGCCCAGCATAACATATTATAGCTGAATGTTGAATAATATATCTCACAAAATACTATAGAATTTTCTGTGCTTCTTCAGGTATATATTTATTTGTAGTTGAATGAATGTGCCAACCAGCAATTAACGCCTTCTCTTATGTATGTGTGTGCATAAGCTTTAATTTAATTCTTAATTAATTTTCTATCTCTCTTATCCAAATTAGCGAATATTATATTATTATAAAAAATGTCCTATTTTCTGAGCCAAAATTCTCTTTTTTTAATTTAATTATTAGCTACACGCACTCAAAAAGAAATCGTTTTTCTTTTATTTCCACCCAACAAGTAAAGGGATATGATTCTCTGATATATCCTACCTAAGATTACCTTTTCTAAGTTAACATCTGTCAACGAAATGCTATCATATCTATTATAATAAAACCTCTGAAAGAAAATTTTAATTATCTTGTATAGTAATCTAAACTTTCGTCTTTTTGTCATCGCTCCTTCCTTATACAAATTATGCCTCTAGGCTTGGATTGGATTTGTGGATTTTTTTGGCGCAAGAGCTAATTCTGGCCATACTGCGCCAACCTCATGGCATATATTCAAAAATACTTTTACAAATAAAATTATGATTAAATATGAAATTGTATTAACATATGCTTAATATAATAGCGTCTATGTTACAATAAAAAAAGCAAGAAGTGAATGTTACAAATATATTTTACTTCAAATATTTTATATAAAATGATAAATTCCAACAGCTTTTAAGACTTTAAAACCATTTTGATGAGGATGTTCGCCTAACAGCATTCGTATATCTTAATGCCTCCCTGGATAAACTAAGTCGAAGACAAATTATAACTTTTTTTTTTCAATCACGCAAATGAAAATTTATATTTATATATATATACATACAAATAAAGTACTATAAGGTAAAATAAATACCTTTTCTACCATGCCACAAATAATACTGAAAATTTTCCCCGTCACGTCATCTTCAGACTTATTGAGGAGGTCATAAATAGTTTCACGGCACTGGTTAGCGGTACAGCCACCCTGGTTCAGATTCAGAGCTTTGATGATCTGCTCGACCCCAAGCTCATCCTCAAGAGGCCTCAAGGTCTGCAGAACGTGCTCCATGTTGTTCACAGTGATACAGAGCTGCAAGAGAGCGTCATTTACAATAAGGATAACCAAAAAGCGACTATAAAGGGCAACAATTTCAGGTCATATTACCATTTTTAAATTCGAATTGATGTAGAAACATAAATACAATGGAAGATTAAAGAAATGCTTTGTTGTAAAAAGGAATTATTTACAAAAGTTTCATTAAAAGGTTTGGTTTAGTTATATTACCGTCCCGTTTAAAACAACACGAGGGATAGTTTGGGAGGGACCTCGTGAATTTGAACCATAGTCAGATAACGAGGACGACACCTGAACTGGCACTTCCCTCTCCACACCACACCAGCGGGAGGACGTTTGGCCTGACAAATTTCACGTGCAAGAGACCCCCTCACACGACGGTTCTTCGGTGGAAATGAGTCTCGAACCTGAAACCCACCGGTTCCGAAGCCGAAACTTTACCACCAGGCCACCGCAGCCCTCATTAAAAGGAGACTTTACATAAGAAGTCACTATATCATTTCTGCATTTTCCATATTGCAGTTTTGTAAGAACTCGTCATCTACAATTTAGTTCATTAAAAGGCAATTATGAAGAATACTATCTTTAAATTGTTTACCTTTTTCACATTCCTGGTAATGTGGAGCTGTAAAAATATATCATTTACAATGAGGCTCACCGAAAAACAACTTTGCAATATGATATAAATCATCAGGTCTTTTACATTCACGATAATCTGGTCCTATTCCAAATGCAACATTTACAATGGGAGCTATTGAAAACCATCTACACAGGATGGGATTTAAATTTGACTTTTTTAACAATCAAAGGCAAAAGCATTACCTGTCTTCATTTTAATTAGGTTGCGATAATTTAATCCTTGCATAATTATGATGAAAAATTTAACTGTTATTTACAATTGCGGTAATTTGGTCCTATCCGAATGCATCATTTACAATGGGAGCTATTAAAAACCACCTACACAGGATGGGACATAAATTATGACATCATTTTAACAATCAAAGGTGAAAATTTTATCTATCTTATTTTAATTTAGGTTTTGCAAATTTGATCTTTAATAATTATGATGAAAAATTCAGCTGATTTGGTAAGTTGTATCAACTTATAGCAGTGTTTCTCAACCTTTTAGTATTCACGGCCATATTTTCAATCATGATTTTCATCACGCCCCCTCCCCTTTCCAACACATACAAAAAATGTATACAATAATAATGTATTTTGAGTATTTTGGTGCTAAACCTACTCTACAACCTTAATTTCAAACTTTAGAAATTACCAAGAATACTGAAATTTATTGACTTTTTGCAACGCCGATCCACAGAATTAAAAAAACAAGAATCCTATACATTTTTATTGCTCTTTCGTCCGACCATGTCGGGTATTCTCACGGTTTCGCGAGAAATTTCGATCTGTCTGGAATTTGTCTGGTCAGCTTAAAAGTTAAGTTGGAAACGTGCGCAGATGTGAACAAATGTTTTCTTATAGGGAGAAGGAGAAAGTTCTATGAAGCCAATTTCAATTCCAGACAATCTCATTCGAGTCGATCCTTCTATCGCTATTGAATCTTTTCTGAATGTGTATATTTTATATATTTTCGTGTAATTACAATTCACCGTATTAAATATTCAAGGCAGCAGACTTATGCAGAATCATGGATAAATTTTTAAGCGGGCGTAAGCGAACATTAGACGATAGACAAGCATCAACAAGTATACAGACGAGCGTGGTTCCTATAATAAAATCAAGAAAATATTCTCAAGAACACTTAATTTTTGGGTTCAATAGTACTGAAGTAAATGAAGAAGAATGGCACGGTACATCATTTTCTCAAAAATGTTGGCAACACGACAGCATGAAACCTAATAAACTTAAACGACATTTGGAAACGCTTCATTGTGAGTACATAAACAAACCCAAAGAATTCTTCAAATTAAAATTAAAATCATACGAAAAGCAAAAATCATTGTTTAAAAAAACTTTGTCTGTGAATGGAAAAGCTTTAATTGCCTCTTACAAAGTTTCATATAAAATAGCCAGATGTAAAAAGCCTCACCCCATTGGTGAAGAGCTTATTTTGCCAGAAGCAATTGAGATTGTAGAAGCTATGTTTGGAGATAATTTTGCAAAACAATTGCAGTCTATACTTCTTTCAAATGATACTGTTGCCCGTCGAATTGTTGATATAGCTAAAGATGTAGAGTGTCAGCTTTTGTCAAAGTTAAGTGACAAATTGTTTTCAATACAACTCGATGAGGCAACAGATAGTAATAAAGATGCTCATTTCATTGCCTATGTTAGATTTTGTGATGATTTGTCAGTAGTAGAAGAATAACTTTTCTGCAAACCAAAAGAACTCAAAGCAACAGCACTCGCATTATTTACTATCTTAAATGATTTTATGAACGAGGCAAACATAGAATGGAAAAATTGCGTCGGAATATGCGCCGATGGTGCTCGTTCTATGTCCGGAAGATTTCAAAGTATTCAAGCACTTGTGAAACAAAAATCGCCACAGTGCATCTGGACACATTGCATGATCCACAGAGAAGCTTTGGCTTCCAAAGAAATGAGTCCTGGTTTGAATATTGTGTTAACTACGGTTGTAACCGTAGTAAATTATATAAAAATGAGACCCCTGAAATCAAGAATCTTTTCAGCACTTTGTAAAGACATGGGTGCAGTTCCTTCATCGTTATTATTTACTGTGAAGCAGGATGGTTACACGAGGAAAATTTTTGCAACGTGTGTATGAATTAAGAGAAGAAACCGCCGTTTTCCTAGAAGAGGAAAACAGACCGGAAGCTGAGAATTTTCGCGTTAGTTTATTTGTGATGAAATTGAGCTACATGGTCGGCATTTTCGAGAAATTAAATAACTTGAATCTTCAACTGCAAGGAGCAAATACACATATATTGGATACGAGTGATAAAATTAATGTTTTTTGTAGGAACTTGGAATTGTGGAGCAGAAATTTAAAGCAAGAAAACATAACAATATTTGCAAATTTGAATGATTGTATTAAAACTTACAAGGCTGAAGAACAACATGTAAAAGTTGTTTTTGTAACCATTGAAAATCATTTAGCAATGTTAGCAAAGAATTTTAAAAAGTACTTTCTTTCTGAGGACAAACTGATATCAAGTTACAAGTGGGTGAGGGATCCATTTAAAATACTCTCAAAGTACTCTCAATTAACAGGAAGAAACCTTCAGAGACTTCACGGCAAGCGGTGAAAACAAAAGACAATTCAGTAATAAATCACTCTTTGAATTTTGGGCAGGAGTGGATGAGTTTTCTGCACTAAAAATAAGGGCATTTTGCATTCTATTACCATTTTCAACATCTTACCTTTGTGAAACTGGATTTTCTGAGGTGGCTTCTTTGAAGACAAAATATAGATCTCAGCTAAATATAGAAAAAGTACAGAGAGTGACTATTTCTAATATCGAACACTACTTCGAAAAACTTTGCTCTTCAAAACAGGCCCAAGGAAGTCACTAATAATTTTTTAATTTATTTGTAATTTAGTAAGTTGTTTTAATTTAATAAGTTAATTATTAAATATGTCGAAATGTATTTTGTTTTGTATGTGTGTTCTTTCCTTTCAGTCACTTAATCAATTTTTTTAAATAACATTTTCTCTTGGATATGCTCGCGCCCCCCAATTAGTGTGCTGGCGCCCCCCTAGGGGGGCGCGCCCCACAGGTTGAGAATCACTGACTTATAGTAATAAGTAATAATATCATTTAACTGCGTTCACATATATTTTACTATCATCATGATTTCAACAGGGAAATTTGTTTCAAAATATTATGCTTTAGTTGTTGTTGTTGCGACTTATGACACTTTACAATCCCGTTGATAGATATGTCGATAATATAAGCTAAGTAGGCGTTTCTTGTTTTTTCAGTAACGCCAATTAGGGCCAAAAGTACGATTCGGCTACTTCCTGCCTCACATTTGCTTGTATAACTCCTTTTTTATAGGGAAACACATTCACACACCTCATATACAAGACACGCCGGCATTCTGCATTGCGGTAGCACGTCTCCGACGTGATCTGGGCTCCCTGGATTCGAGTCCCGGTTCGGGCAGGGTTGTTGTTGTTCTGTGTTCTATATGTGAAATCTGTGAATATGCCACTCCCCTGAAAAAAGGGATTGTGTAAGCGAATGTGAACGCATGAAGTATCTATTTCGTACTATTGGCCTTAGTTGGTGCGAAGAAAAAACTAGAGGCGGTTCTCGGCTTAAATCGCTGACAGATAACTGTCAGCAGGCTTGTAAAGTGCTATAAATCACAACAACATATAGAACACAGAAGAAGAACAATTATGCCCGAATTGGAACGCCCAGTTCACGGGGAAGACGCTCTACCCCTATGCCAAGATGCCTGCATTATGCGCTAGTATTTTTACTTTTCAGTAAAGGTAAATAATTCTTCGATTTTTCTATAAGGTAAATAATTCTTCGA
>JAPMOQ010049667.1:5686-18539 GCA_026543055.1 Argiope trifasciata | reverse complement strand
GTGCAATAATAATAATAAGTGCAGTGCAATAATAATAATAAGTGCAGCTCAATAATAAAACCAAATTGAGTAATAAAAACTGTTGATATAGGTGCTATTAGACAAGCAAAATTTGGAAAGAGTTTTTTTGAATATGGCAAAAGATTTTTAAAAAATTGGAATTTTTTATATTTTTATTCATAAAAGAACGAATCATTATAAACTTTTTTGAATGATTTTTTCTTTAAAAATTTAGCCATAACCATATATTTATATCTATTGACTATAACTATATTTCATCAATATCACATGAATTGTTTATATTGGTTTGTTATTTTTTCAATGAAAAAAATTGTACTGTTTTTCAAGAAAACTCTTACTTGTTCTTTTCTAAATGCTAAACATAATATACCACTATTTTTAGTCTAAGACATGCTATATCAATATTTATAACTTTTCACCAGGTGGAAATGTGTAGAAAAACCATGTTTTCAGCACTGCTTTCGATTTCCGAAAGTAGTTTTATATTATTTGATGTAATATTTTGAGTTTAAAGCAACTGCTATGTGCGTGATGTCAGTTAAAATCAAATGCTTGCCGAAATGTCGCTTGTGTCGAAATTACGAGAGGAAAATAGACATGTTATTACTTTTATTTATAGATTACTTTAAAGCCGAATTTTGCTAAGTAAATATTTAATAAAATTTCCATTATTACTGATATTTGCATATGGCATATCTGTGGTTTCTAAAAAAGCTAAACAGTAAAAAAAATTTAAATACGTCTACAGATTTTCCCGAATTATTATTAACCGTCTTCTCTTTTACATAGAGATTTCTCAATTCTACAAGCTTCTTCTTCAATCTTAATACGGTTGCTTCAAATTGATTAATTCCTTTATAGGGATGACACATAACACGTTTAGCGCTGAAAAGTTCTCATTCGAATTGTAACAATTCCTATCTATTTGCAAAACCTAATTGCAATCATTTAGAAAAAAATATATAACGTATAGAAATAATCTGAAAATGGTTTGTGGTTTTTATTAATAATCTCTATGTTAAATTAAACATACATTTATTGCTGAAAATTTCTTATCGAATTATAAAACAAATCTACCACTATTCTTAAAAGTATGGCATTTACATAAAAAAGTTTTAGATTCACCACTGCTGAAAGTTGTAATTTGAAAGACTTTCTCCAAATCCTTCAGGAAATCCAAAGCATTCTTTAAGAATTTCCAGGACTCCTGAGGACCGCAAAATTAGTCATGACGACTGAAAACGCCGAAGAAGGAAGTTTATTATTCTTAATGCTTTGATGGAATAGCTATCAAAAGCTCATTTACCCACCTTATAGTAGCGACATTCCGAATGGCCCTCACAGGTACACTCCAGCCGACCACTCCAGACATTACAAATTCTGCCACATTTGTCCTTGGCTCTTCTCTGCCTATGTTCAGATCACATCGAAGACGATAGCGTTAAATATTGACTGTAAAGTTCATAATTATTTTATCATCTACCGGAGATTATGCCCCAGTCTCAGGGGTTCGGTGCTCCGTTAACATGTTATCTAACTAACAATCAAATATTTAGAGCAGATTCAGAGTAGCTTTTACCACCTACGAGTAAACACCACCGATGGCATACGACAAAAGTCTTGACAACATGCAATGCTCAACATTGAAAGGAGATAGCGTCTTGCTGAAGCCGGCTCTCTAAATTCCATGCGTTGTCGTAATCGAATTTTTTAATAGTAATCGCTTTGATAAAGCAAACATAATTTTTTGTCAATGGGTTGTAAAACCTTCAGTGCTTTTGTGGGTCTATTATTAATGTGATTTGTGTATTTACTGTAGGCGGTTCAGGATCCCATTTTCTACCTCGTTATTTGCTGTCTGTCTCGCAATGCTGTGACATAGAAAATGAATCTTGAACCGCCTACAGAAAATACACAGACTATAGAATGAGTTAAAATCGCAATATAGGGATGAGATTAAAGGAGATGTTTATTTTGAATAATAAATTCTGAAAATGCGTATATTCGTATTATAACGAAACAGGATCATCGGAAAGTGGACGTCTCAAAGTACCGAAAATAACTTTTAGTATATCCATTTATTCATCGAAAGCCTCTATACAGAACTGCCACAATTCAGAAAAGAGATGCGTAATATATAGAAAATCAAAATGAAATTTGTTTGATAAAATTGTGACAGAGCATTAGAGATAGTCAATCATCACAGGACAGATGGTAAGCTCGACATTTTACCAGCACAAAGTTTGAACAGTGGATTATTTTTAGTAATATATTATTACTGTTTGTGATCGGACAATTACTATTAAAAAAAAAAGAAAAGTATGTCATAATATGAAAATAAAATTTGGCTGATGTTAAACATAGGCTTGTTGTTAACGTTAAAATTTATGAAGATAATTTCACCTTTGTATTTGAATTTAAGTCATTCCAGTTGCTTCTGCAAAGATTAAATTGTTTGCTTTAATCTATTATTAAAGTTTTCGTTAAATAAGTGAGTTTAATTTTCAGTAAGAACCCTTGAAACTATTGAAAAAATTTTCGCACTAGACATTCGCATAAGGGAAAAAGTAAATTTATGTTTATCTGAATTAACTATATTGTTTTATTTTATACCACTTGCCATTGGTGAAGCCCGATATTACCATGGCTGAGATTAAAGATGATAGGGTAGGTCTCTTTTTTTATTAGCGCCAACTAGGCCTGAATACGACTTTGTCTTTCATAATACATCACACATTCGCTTGCACAAATCTTTTTTTTACAGGAGGTCACATTCCTGCTTCTGAGAGATAGATCACGGGGAAGAATGAGATGAAATTACTAGTAAATGGAAGAAGATTTCCATGAGTTGGTTACTTTTGGAGAAGAGGCGTGGTTTCTTGTGAAGAGTTCTTATTTGAATGTCAAAAATTCTTATCAAATTTAAAAATATTCATACCACTTTTTATAATAAAAATAGTTTTTAATTAAAAAAAAAACATTTTGAAAATGTGTTTTTCACTTTTCCATGAGAATCTATACTATTATTAATCATAGAAGGCATTGTCATTATAAATACGAATAGTAAGTTGGAAATACAATTCAGGTAATGCGGGTAATAAGGCTGGTAACTTCATCACATAAATACGCTCCAGGATCAATTATTCTTCAAATTTTGATCGGAATTAGAAGCTAAAATATTCAAGTAAATATTTTAAGCTACTGTCAGTCTTAAAAGGCTTCTTGAATTTGAAATATATGGTTATATTTTACGAATTAACAAGCCTTTTTAGCGTTATGCTGTTTATACTAAGCATTACTCTATTTATATATATACATATCTTTTTACGTCCATTTGCATTAATAGAAAGAACTGGAAACTTAAATTTGGGTATATTGAAGCAAACAGAAATATATTCATATCGAAATCATACTTTAAAGTTATTTACAAAAGTTCGACTTTGCCACTCAAGTTTTACTCGTTCGCTTGCACAATCCCTTTTTACAGAAGGGCACATTCATACATTAAACAGAGGATGAACAACTACGCCTGAAGCGGATCAGTATACCTGATCTAAATTAATGACCGTAAATAGCATCTGTTTCTGTTGGGGGTTAGCCTGATGGAACTTGCGATCTTATGGTATAACGAACACGAGACAAAAGATAACGCGAACACGAGACTAAAAGGGATCACTCAGTCTTGAGCATGTTATATGACATATAAAGCTTCCACTACAAAACTCCCCCTTCAAATGATATGCGAGACGAACGATATTTTGTTGCTATTTTAGTGGTGATCTCATTGGCTGTTGAGAATTTTAATGTTTATTAATGAATTTTATTGAAATTTTAATGCTCCCTCCCCCTTTTTTTGCTGTTGGCAGAT
Organism: Argiope trifasciata; assembly: GCA_026543055.1. Lineage (NCBI taxonomy): Eukaryota > Metazoa > Arthropoda > Arachnida > Araneae > Araneidae > Argiope > Argiope trifasciata. The sequence goes on along the minus strand of JAPMOQ010049667.1, from coordinate 14,650 downwards.
CTTATCAGCTTTATTTTTTTGGCTGATTGTTTGTTAGATTGAATTATTTTATAGACTAATTATTCATCGCCCTTTTTTTATCTCTTTTATTTATATTTTTTATTCCGGCAGAAGACACCACAACAGCTGCTCAGTTTTTATTTTTCTCGTTCTAGATCGCTAATGTTTTTATTTGCTATAGGTAAGATCGAACTCACAACCATAGGTTTTGTACCTAGATAGCGTAACCACAATACGAAATTGACCACTCAGCCTTAACGATGTTATCTGACTTTTAAAGCTTCCGTTACACAACTTTCAGATATTCTTTATATAAACTTCTTATCTTAGATTGTTTAAGATTATGTAATTCATTAAAGAAGATTTATCGAAATTTTCCTCAAATCGTAATGAAATTTTCTTAATATCATAAAATTCAATGTGACACGTTATCTCCCTATAAAAGAATCTTCATGAAATAGAAAAAAATAACTCACGTTTGCGAATGAAAAAAACGGTAATATATATTATCTTGAAAATCACAGCTTTGAGACAGTATTTGCTATCATTTCTAGATAAATATGTTGGTAAAGGAGCGGTGGAAAAATCTAAAAGTGTCAATTTCTGAATCACAAACTGTGGTCATTTTCCTCAAAACCATCCATGTGTGGAAGGTTGCACTTCCTTTGGAAACGGATTCACAATGTTGAAGTTCATAACATATTGACCAAAAGTGTACACATCGGTCTGGAAGTTTTTATGTGGCTTTTGGACTTACCACCACATTTCTCCTTCTCCAATAAGTCGAGATGAGACAAACGATGTTATCGCATTAAGTGTTTATGGGATGGTGAAGAACGTTTTAATCGCGCCAAGCGCTAGGTTGAACAATGATCTTTTTTATCATTCCAAACGTTATAGTGACGTTAGTTAACAGTAGAGGGCCCGACGAAGATTGCGCTTGTCACTACAGCACCAGGATCACTAATATGCATTCTTGAGTTTCGAACTTAAAACTTTCGGGATCATAGTCGAGTGACCCCATACACCAAAAGCATGCATATCGGTGTGGAAGTTCTTATGTGGCTTATGAACATACCACTACAGATGAAAAGAAAAGAAATAAATATTAGGGTCTAATACTGAGCCACACGATTTTTTTGTATGTTTTAAATATCGATGGGGAAGTAAAACGAGATTTTGAAACCAACGTGATTATTCGAAATCGCAATTTTAAGACATCTGTTCATTCCGAACTTTCGATGTGTTCCATTTTCTAGTCACTAGCAGAAATTCCGAAAAGTATGAGATGTGTGCTTTTCAAAATATAAACTGCTAATAAATCAAAATCTGCATTAAAATAAAAATTAATATTTTATTGTTTCTATTGTCCCATTAACCGTATTAAAAAAACTTTATTAGATAAAAAGACAATGCGTTTAAAATAGATACATTCGGATTACTATTACAGATTACTTACTACTAAATTACTCTTCAGTTTAACTCACAAATCTAGCCTGCGTAATACCTTTTCTTTTCCAAAATTTGAAACTCAACAAATATATTCTTCTTCATTCATATATTCAGCTCTAATGATTTCGAATATTCGTATATTCTAGGTAATTGTACTTGGAGCAGCAAGTAATTAAATTCTACTGATTCTGAATTGCTTGAATAGTGTGGTAATGCTGAATCATTTGAAGAGCATGCGTGTTCTCGTAGTACATCAGCCTTGTACCACTATCATAATTTAAAATCGGAAAAGAATGTTGAATTGTGGGAAATTGAAGTATTTAGAAATTTTATTAGTTGTTATGAATGTTCATAAGGTAATAAAAATAAAATGTATGAATTCTATATTTATAGCAGAGGATTAAAGTAATTCATCTACTTTAGTGAACTGTAATAATTTATTATAATCACACAAGATGCCGCTCGACATTGAGTAGTAATAAATGTTGCAAAAATGAATTTTTAAAACCTAATCTCTGCCGTTTTTAAAAAGTCTTCCACATCGTTATGCCGATCAAATAAAAATCGGACTTTCATCGTTAAGATTTCCTTCATACGGAAATTATATTTAACTGTTATCGTCAGCATTATTATTATCGAATTCTAAATTTTAAAATACCACTATTTACAATAGGAATTTACTGTATTTAAAAATATCAAAAAATGTAATTGTAAGAATGCGACAAAAAATCTGTATAGTAATTGAAGCACCGTTTATATTATTATTGGCGTGTGCTAATGGGAAACGAAACAACGCACGTATTATTCTTGGGAATTACCTAAGTATTGCATCTTACTAATGATTTTGCTTTCATTGTTAAAGTTACGTAATTTAAAGTACTGTGGGACTGTAAGAACATCGTGCTCGTTTTCACGGTTTTAAATCAATGAAATCTATTTTTTAATTTGCGAACTTCAGATTCAAGGTTGATATGGCTTCAACGCAAATCTATCTTTAGCAGCTCGTAAATCTGAATTTGAGCTGCAAGAATATAAATAAAATATGCGTAGGGAACGTTCTTGTTGGGATCTATTTTCCAAAATGTTGAAAGACAAATTTGAATACATATTTATCATTGTATATATTCATAAAATGATAGATATTTGAGTAAGAACGGAATATGCTACATATTATGTTAAACTGATCTTAAGCAAGAAAACACACACTGACTGATATTCTAGCAAGTAATAAAATGATGGTAAGAAGATACCAGTTTAAGTTTCAGAGTGGAAAAATAAACATTAATTTTTAAGAAGCGTTTTTTTTGTTATAAATAATACAAAAATAAATTTAATACAAATAATCGAATCATCATTTACAAACGTGGTAGTAAAATTTTTGAAGTACCTAATTATACTTTAAATTTTTCCTTTTTAGAGGGATTTCAATTTTTTTTCCGAAGAAATTTTTATTGCGTTCTTGTTTCTTATGGCATTTGCGCAATGGACTAGCCAGCTGTTGCGAAGACGACGATTAAAGCCGATAGGGGGAGTCTCTTGATTTTTTCAGTTGTGCCATCGCCATATAGGACAAGGGTATGACTTTCTCACTCACAAGCCAAAACTTTTTTGGCATGTGAGTGCTTCCAACCCTTTATGCATGCGTTTTCATTCATTCCTCCGAAGATCGAAATTTAGACTTGAATCTGAGAACGATCTCCTCTGAGCCAGTACACCCAGTATTATTACCCAGATTTATACCAGCTTCAGTCACCATTATCCACGGGGAATATTCAACTGACGGGTTCAATCTCGAACCCTAACAGACACGAGGCCAATTTCCTAACAGGCCATTCCGGAATATTATTATTGATAATGTAGTGGACAAAAAAAATTCCTTTTACAATTTGTATTTTCTTTTCATGTATATAATTAATTTTTAATCGGGGAATAATTTATTATTCATAAATTCCATTTCTAATTTTAATTTGAAAGGAAGATTTTTTTCTCACCTATTTTCATTAATGTTGAAAGAATGAAACATCGACATTCATTTCTTCTACTGATATTAATATAGTCTATCGCGATAGATAGAGGTGAATCGATTAATCGAATCAACTGATTTGTTTCTGTCCTCACAAAGAAATGTCCTCATGTCAGCGAAGAAGGGAAAAAATTGTCCTATTACATATATTGACAGGAGACGTTAAATGACCAGGAAAATAAATTTTCCCTTCATAAAAATAATTCCATTTCTAATTTTAATTTGATGGGTAAGAATTTTTTCTCTCACCTATTATACATTTTCATTGATGCTATCCAGAATGCGTTCGAAGTCTATTTCATCTATTGCTATTACTACTGTCTATTGTGGTAAACAGAAGAATCGGATTATAACGGAAGGAATTGACTTGTTTCCGTTCATCACAACAAAGAACTCTCTTCATGATCGGGGTCGAATAAAGAATGATCAGTTAACTTGATTGATGAATTTATATTTTTTTCACCTATTATATATTTTCATTGATACCATGAAGAATGGATCAAAAACCTTCATTTCTTTTTTGATATCACTACTGTCTATCGTGGTAGACAAATAAATACTAACAGAATGAATTGATTTGTTTCTATCCTCACAAAGACACTCTTATACGAGATGGATAAAAAATGGATCAATTACAAGCATCGACTGGAGACTTTAAATAATCGTGAAAAAATATTGGATGTCATTGAGAAATATACGAAGTACTTAGAGTATCTATATCAAATTTTTGACACGCAAACCAAAGTTGATTCGATAACGTTCCATGAAAATATAAGATACTTCTTGTAGTGTATTAACCCTGGAATTCAAAATTTGTTTGGAAAAAAATTTCAAAAAAATCCATTTTTTTATATTTTTTTCTTATACCTAAGAAAAAAATGTTCGTTTTAAGTTGATTTTTAATTTTTATGGGTAAAAAAGAATTTAGTTTTATATTAGTTTTTTATTCCGAGTTATCCTAGACAAATGAAAAAAAAGTTAAAATGTTAGTCTTTGTTTGATACTTTTTGAAACAAGGGACAGCACAAAGTAATACTTGACCTTTATGCTGGTATCTGATCTCTTTTTTTAATAGTTTTCCTCTGGAATCTAGTTTTCGGAAGCACAATGTTTTGTTGGATGTGATTTTTTTTCAGTAGCAGAGATCACTATCTTCATAATCATTATCTGAAAAAAATCGACTTACCTACTTTGTATCATCGATATTATTTTAATTTTTTCAATGCACCTATCCTTTTTCATATATTACTAAACCACAAACAGACGCATACTATACAACTGGAAAAATACGTGAGAAGTCTCGGCAAAAGAACCGCGAAACCAACAAAAGTTGACACGTTGCCAATTAAACCTGTATATTTACTTTCATTACTTCCGGGCCGAATTAAACCATGAAAAAATAAATTGCAATGACAAATTCTGCTCCACCCAAGTTTTCTCGGGATAATAATTAACTGCAATACATATGAACCCGACATAACTCGGGGTAATCACGAAAGCAGTTAATGTTGAAGGGAAAATTAATATGATTTAATTCATATAACAGCAGTCGATTAAAGTGAAAAAACAATGAATCAATTTAAAAAGATTGTTAGAACTAACTTCCTCAGTTTACCGATTTTAAATGCCAAGTATGTTCAGACTTTGCGCTTTCATCATGAGTCTCAAAATTTTGCTCTTGGAAGTATTCTGATTTCTCTTATTATCTATCTACCAATACTAAATTCTTCTATTAATTCTTTATAGTAAATGCCTAGGATAAAAACTTTTCTATTTAAAATTTGAATTTTCTTTCGTTAAAAATAGTTGATTTCTAATAACAAAGAGCAGAATTTTATTTAATAAATAAAAATTTCATTGCTAACTTTAATTTGATAGATTAAAATACTTTTTCTGACTTAATACACATTTACAATGATGATATTAAGAATGAAGCATCGTATTCATTTCGTCTACTGATATTGCAATTATCTGTTGTAGTAAACAGAGAAAAATGGAATAATAACAGAATGTGTTGAGTTTTTTCTTTCTATAATATCATCGCACTTTTCACACCAGGGATAGAGAAAAAGAATTGAGCAATTACATGTTTCGACTGGAGACGTTAAATAACCATGGAAAATATGAGAAGTCATTTCGAAATACGTACAAGAATTGTATCAAATTTCTGAAACACAAACAAAATCCGCATTTCCAAGAGGCATCCATGTAATTCATAAAATATTCCGGGTTGTGTAATAATGCGTTAGAGGAAATAAATACGCTTTTTATTTAACAAATAAATTAATTTAAAATCATAGTTTATAAATTTTCCTCAATTTACTGATTTCAAAATGTCCAGTATATTCAAATTTTTTCTTAAATTTCGCACATAAATTTTTTAAAACTTTAAGCTGCGCGCAAATCAAAATTTCAAATTATCTACCGATTACTTATATCAAACAATTAAATCAAAACTAAAATTTCACATTATGCATGGATTTTCTTCTTATTCTTCCATATTGTTCCATTTTTTCGATGTAATCGAGAATTTGACAAGATCAAGGAGGTGCCTCTCTATATCTCTGCCTTTTGAGGTTCTTCATATCTAAATTTATAAGATTTGGAGAATTAGACAATTAATTTGAAGTGAGTTCGAATTATTCGATATGTGATGTGTAATAATAATAATAAGTGCAGGGCAATAATAATAATAAGTACAGTGCAATAATAATAATAAGTGCAGCTCAATAATAATAATAAATTGAGTAATAAAAACAGTTGATATAGACAAACAAAATTTGGAAAGAGTTTTTTTAAATATGGCAAAAGATTAAAAAAATGTGGAATTATATTTATTTTTATTTATAGAAAAAAAGAATCATTATAAATTTTACTGAATGATTTCATCTTCTTTCATAATTTAGCCATAACCATATATTTATGTCTATTGACTGTAACTATATTTTATCAATATAACCAGAATTGTTTACTTTGGTTTGTTATTTTTTTAATGAAAAAAATTGTGCTGTTTTTCATGAAAACTCTTATTTGTTCTTCTCTAAATGCAGAACATAATATACCACTATTTTGGAGACCTGATATATAAAAATATTCAACTTCATCAGATTCGCTCCATAAGCTTCTTCGCTTGTAAAACTGCTTTCGGTATTTGAAAGTAGTTAAAAATAAATTTAGATAATATTATGAACTTAAATCGTCAGTTTTGCACGTGTTTTCAGTTATAGTAGAAATCTTGCTTTGGTCGAAAGATATTGTTTGTGATCTTAGCTATTGAAGGGGATGGTTGTTCTGAGTGCTCTCTGTTTAGCCAAACTTCTCACGGCAGTAAGTATTTTGCTTGTTTAACTAAATTCCGGAAAATGTGCAACGACGTGTTTCGTGTTCAGGAAGCAATTCATAAAGTTCACATCCGTAGCAATGATGGTTTGCCACCCACTCCTGAATCTATCCAAAAGGTAAATGAATTTTATACCAAAATGGGTTGTGGCGCTTCATTACCTGAACCCTGTCTTCTACCGAACAGTTCATATCATCCTTACAATGAACAAGACATGTTCTATTATCTTCAAAAGAGTATCATTGAAATTAAAGAAATTGATGGTAAAATTGAATCCTTACAAATCTCTATCTCGCAAATGGAAGCAAATAATAAGGCCCATACCACCTTTTATTTTGATGAACTCACTTTTTATCACATCATAAGCCATTAAATTTGGAGTGGAAGGTAATTAAATTAAATTGAAATTCAGTTAACTGGTAAGTGCAGGAATACCGAATCATTCGTAGTTATGTGGTGGTATTGGTTTCCATCTCAGTGTGTCCTAAAACCATTGCAATATTTCGAAGTTGACAATAACTCTTGAGATAGTAAAATGTTGAAAAATAGAGATACTTGTTAAAAATGCTATTACAAAATAAAAATCAGGGAATAATTTTTGTATTTCAAAACTTCATCATTGATTTAAAAGTTTTCTGAGATAATGCGTAGTTTTAATTCCTAACAAAACGTATTACTATATAATTTATTGATTACTCATCTATGTTGTTTTTTCTTATGGCATTTGCCATTGGGCAAGCCTGCTGTTACGGAGACATCGATTTAAGTCGATAGGATGGATCTCTTGATTTTTTTTCCCTGCAATCTAGGGTCAAGAGAACGAATTTTCCCCTCACACGTCACATCACTTTTTATGGGATGGAATTTATTCATATATTTTCATTCCCTCTTCTAAGTAATTTAGACAGGAATCAGAGAAGGGGCATATCTGATACAGTATCTCCAGCAGTATTACTCTCTACTTGGAGGACATTGCAAAGAAAACAGATTTACACGTGCGTCAGTCACCTCTATATACGAGAAATCTTCTGCTGGCTGGTTAGAATTCGCAACTTACTTGACCCGAGTCCAAAGCCCTGTCAACCAAGCTATCCAGGCCTTAATTACTCAATTGAATAATTTCATTAAAATTCAATAAAAAATTTAGCTATAACTATAGATTTATATATACTAATTTTAACTATATTTAACAAGGCTAACTACACATGTTTTACAATGGTTGGTTAGTTTCGGAGAAGTTATTGTACGGTTTCTAGAGAACAGTTCTTATTTGAATTTTAAAAATTCTTATTGAATTGAAAAATTTGATACCACTTTTTATAATAAAAATAGCTTAATATATAAAAACCATAATTGTTACCTGTTGCCTTAAAGCTCTTTAATATTTGAATTCAATGTAGTAAGCATTGTTATGGGTCAAATAACAGTGTGTTAATAAATATGAGTTGCAAAATGCTTTTCATGCTTGCAACCCAATATGAGTTATTCGAATTTTGATCGGAGTTGAAAGCTAATATTTTCTTTAAAATAATTTTGGTACCCTGCTTAGTAGTTTGAGCAAAGTGTACGGATCCGTGCTTCTCAAACGCTTGAACCAATTCCTCAGCGACAATAACTTTTGGATTTCAGAACAATTTGGTTTCAGGAAAAACCTTTCGACCACCTATTCCTTTGGACTTTGTGAAGTCCAAAGCCACAAAAGTAATTTTTCTGGACGTAGCCAAAGCCTTCGATAAAATTTGGCACGACGGGCTTTTATTCATGTGCATGCGACTTGGGTTTTCGGCGTAATTTGTCAAAATTTTACTCGTACTTATCCTCTCGTAACTTTAGAGTGCCAGTCAACAACGTTATATCTTCCCCCAGACCAATAGTGAATGGTTGTTCGCATGGTAGTCTCCTCTCTCCAACTCTTTTCAACATTCATGTTAATGATCTACCTACAGCTACTAATTGTTATTTAGCAATATTTGCAGATGGTACCGCCTTTCTTACACAGCATAAGGATCCACAGACAATAATTTTAAACCAAAAACAGTACATGTGTTTTTTATATGCTAGCTCATCGGTTGGAAGTCAACCCAAACAAATGTGCGTGCCTCCAATTTACAAAAAAAAAAAAAAAAAAAAAAAAAAAAAAAAAAAAAAA
>JAPMOQ010049659.1:0-64467 GCA_026543055.1 Argiope trifasciata | reverse complement strand
GATTTAGTGACAAATGTCAATGTTCCTTTGGCGGTAATTAACTTATCAAATTTTCTTTTTCATTTGCTGTATCTATTGCAAAATAACATCTTTTTATTCAAGTATGATTCACACAACTGTTTTTTTTTTCCTTTTATTTTTTTAAGAAATTTCTTAAGTGTCTTTTACTTTTAAGAAAAAAAGTTGATACTTTATTCAATTTTTGTCATACTTTTGGTTTCATTTCACTTTTATATTAGCTGACAGTAGCAAAGCTAGTTTCTAGCTGAGGTAATCTTAAGTTGTGTAATTTGTGATTTTCCTCCAATATTTGGAATTATACAATTGTTGAATTTAGAAGTCATTAAATTTCGTACACCAGTAAAAAATGTAACATTTTTCAGATTTTTGATGCAAAAGTAGTTAATGTTAAATTATTGAAAAAGTACTTATGAAAATGGCAGGAAAGCTTGCTAGCAATGTATCATAAAAATACATACTTTCTTTTTTAATTTTAATGTATTAAGAATTATTTTTTAAGAAATAAAAAATTAGTACAAAATTAAAATTATTTGTATTCTTTAAAGAAGAAAAATATATGTGTAAAAATCTTATCTAGGTATCATCTGTTTTCAAACATTTTTTTTTTTTAAGAAATCATGTATAATAATGAGACATTCTAAATATTATATGCAGTTCTTAATGATGATAAACAGTACATTTTTTCATTTAATGTGACTTTCAAAAACTTTTAACTACCAGAAAAAAATTTACCTTAGTTGCTGGTTAATCTTTAAAGGGATAAGATTTGATCATAACAGCAAATCAGTTGATTATCTTTTCTCCTAATTCGAAACAATTTTTAATATTTTGCTTTTGTATTACTCCATAAATTTTTTCAATTATGTGTTGTCAAAAACGAATCAATTTTAGCAAATTAAATAATTTTAAAAAATCTGTTATGAAATATCATTTTTAAAAAAAATTATATATCATGGCTAAATGAAATTTTAGGAAGATTTGATATTCATTTTTTTTTCTCATTGATAAAAAGTTTATCAATGAAGATAATGAAGAATTTTGTTTTAACTTTTGTTAGTAATTTTAATCACTCTTTTAGACGGCTGTAAATCGAGGAATAAGATCAGGGGACTCATTTTTCATTAGTGGAATTGACACTATTCTTGAACATACTCAAAGCACACTTTTTGTTACAAAATCTGTCGGAAATCTACTGTTTGATGGGTATGAAGAAGAAATATTGGAGACTGCAAAAGAAATCGGGCTTGAAGTTCCATATGACAAGTTTGGCTGGTTTTACCCTGTGAGTAATAAAGATTTATGTCATTTAATGTATTTCAAATAGCAAAGAAAGTGCGATTAAAATTTTTATAAAAGATTTGTAACATATGATTAAAAAAATTATATTTATTAATACATATGAAAATTATAAGCTTTCTATATAAAATAATTATTAGATTTCTTGTAATCACAAGTAATTTTTTTTTTTAAGAAAGAGAAATCTAAAATTTTTCCTTTAATATGAAAAGTTTGAATTTTCAACTTATAGCTTTAATTCTTATGATAATATTTTAACAAAATATTATGTTTCTATAAGAAATATTATAGAAATATGTTTTGACTGCAGTGTCTTTTTTATTGAATGTATGTTATTGGTATGGTCATAAAAACAATAATTTATATATATATATATAAGTGTTTGTCTTATCTTGATAAGTTTTGTATATATGCTCCTGTAACAAATGGAATTACTATTGTATTTTTAAAGAAAAAAACTAATAAAATTTTGATTTAATTAGAAATAGAATGAAAATGTGCATGCAGTTGTGGTTTTTTTTTATTATAATTTATAACTTTTGAGTTTTTAGTGGAATATTTACTAATTTTTAAAACTGACATGCCTTCTTGTAGTTATATGGAGGTCATCAATTGACTTATCTCCAAAAGTACTGCTTTCTCCTGGCATTCTAGCTCTAGGAGGGAGGGAATGTAGGTGGACTATAAGCATCTGGATTTTTTTTTGATAGATTTTGTATTCCATCAAGTTCTTCATAAAACATAGTCAAGCATAATACTAAATACCCATATCTTTAAATATAGATTGCAAATCCATAATTAAAGATAACATAGCAACTAAATAATTTTAAGAATTTAAATGCTGTTCATTTAAGAAACTTGTTTAAAAAGTTTTTATATACTAAAAATCAAGAAATCCAATTTTATAAAATATATCCCGTAGGAGTTGTTCACATCATGTGGCTTCAAATTTCATGCCTCATGATGAAAAACTTCTTTTATTTTGTACTTTTATTGGTTTTAAATATATATTATTATTATTATTATTTAAAAAGTTTAATTTTTAATACCTTTGTCCATTTGAAATTTCAATCCACTTCTTTTCTTTAATATTTTACCTAGTTTGGTTATTTGAAGCAATTCTTTGAATCTTAAATTTGAACTTTTCCCTCTCAAAAGTAACAGTTTACTTCAATAACTTGATTTGAAATTATATCATAAAATAGGTTTAATATTAAAAAAAAAAGTGGAGGGCTGACAATAATTTTAGAAGATAAACTAATATTTTATTGTGTTTTATTGAATTGTTTTTTGGTGTTAAGGATGTAAATGAGCTAGTAGCCGAAGGTGGGTAAATAAAATTTTTCTTCATCTCATGAATGGGAAATAGGGCAAAATGAATTAATCTATTATTTCCTATCCTGTTTAAGCACTTTTTAATGCAAACTTTCTATTATCTATTTTCGCAGTAAATTTTATTAAAAGTTTCTGTATCCAAGTATTAAGTTTATTTTAATCTAGAGTATTTTCAGTTTCAAGTTTAACTATTGTAGTGCTCAGTATTTCTTAACAGTAGTTATGCTAATTGATCTTTCAAATGTCCTGAAATTAATAAGTTGTTTCAATTTTAGAAAAATAATAGTGATGATGGTGAATATACAATTTTCACTGGAAAAACTGATGTTGATAAATATGGTTATGTCGATCTCTGGAAAGGCAGTAGGTATGTAATAGTTATTTCTTTTTTAAGAATGTAAATGGGATAGGGATCAAGATAACTATTTTAAAGCAATCAGTATTTATAAAGAAAATGATTTTTATTATTAGAACACTTAAAAAGCCTTAAATTTTAAATGATATAAAATCCTGTAAAGTAAGCTTTAAAAAAATGCTGTAGAGCCAATATTTTTTTAGTTGTCTTTAAGTGAGGATAATTTATTTTATCTGGAATTCAAGCTAAATATTATACATATAAATGATTCCGTCCTTGTATATTTGATTATTCTTTTTTTTAAAAAAAAATATGTGTTTATGTTCTAATTTTTTGAAATTCCACCACATAGTATTTATCTTTTGATTCTTTTTCAATACGGTTTTATTGATTGATTCTGAGATATTGATTTAGTAATATTAACAATGGGTTTGCAGTTGTACTGAACAGTATACAATTTTTAGAATTTGAATTTACAATAAAATAATATTACATATAATAGTTTAGGTTTAGTAAATAACACTTATTTCTGATTTGCCAGTAAATTATATTTTAGTTTTTTAGTTTCCTTGTATTTTGGCTGTAAGAAATGGAAGCATTGGAAGTTGCAAAAATTTTAGCTCACTTGAAAAATAAGTGCACTAAACTGAAATTTTGATGTATCTGCTCATTCTATGTCCTTTGAATCTGGCTTCATTTTTAGAATCTTTTTTTTTTTTTGTTGTTGTTGTTGTTGTTCTTGTAGTTAATGTATGCATTCAAAAACACAATGAGGTGCTGTCATAAAATCTTTTGTTTGGTCTTTTCATTTAATTTACAAATTTTTATCAAATTTTGGGCAAAATACATTTAGGGAATGTTTATTAAAAGGTGTTTATGTGGTGGAATAACCATTTTTTATTTATATTTCTGATAACAGCCTATCACTGTTGGTCAGAACTTTACATTAATTGTAAATTTTTTTTTTTTTTTCCAGAAATCTATCAGCAAGACATCCTCCTTGCAACAGGATACAAGGCACAGGTATTATTTTCTATTGTATAGTAACAGCTTGGAATGTTTCAAGAAAATCATTTAACAATAAAGTTTCAGACTGCCCTAAAGTGTTTAAAATTTTTAAAAAGTGTTTTTCATTTCAATATAAGATAAATAAATAAAATTTGGAAATAAACTCTTTAGATATTTAATATAAGTATATAAAATAATAATTTTTATCCAGAGTTTTATTTTATTACTAAATTACTAATAAAATTTGCATCATATTGCCCTTGAAGTGTATGAAGTCAGTAAAATCAGTATTAAAATAATATAAAATAAATCAATTAAAATATTAATAATGATTCTGCATGTTTATTTTTATTTGTGATTTATCATTTGGCAAACATTTACAGAAAATGGAAATAAATAACTGAAAATGCAGATAAAGTAAAAAGAAAAAATGAAATAATAAATTTACTGCAAGCGTTGCTGCTTAAATTAAATTTGGTAAAAAATAATTTTCATAACTCTGATGAGTAACTAAATGAGTGAAGAATGTCTGTGAATTCAAAATGACAGTAATCCAATATAAAGCTTTAAAAAATGAAGCAAAAGAATAAATCCTTTGGTTGTGCATAGTGAGCTACAGATGATAAGACTTTAAAGAAATCACTGAAAATGAAGATGCACTGAAAAAAGTGAGTACTATAGAAAAAGTTGACATTATTCCCAGTTTTCAAATTTTACAATCTTGTCAAGTCAGCAAAAAAGGGGGGGGGGGGAGTTTGATACAAATCAGAAGAAAAAAAATGTTAAGAGGTAATTAAAAATCAATATAGAGTTGTGTTTATTTTGATAATTCTCTTTTGATTTAGACAGAAATCAGCTTGAAATGAGCCTTCAAATTTGAAAGATAACAGGATTAAAATGCCAAATTTTGAAATGTTTAGTTTTAATTCTTAATTTTTTAAAAGGTGAAAAAAAATTTCTCAAAATTCAGTGAATTATATCAAAAGCGTAAAATATATTTCTTCAAAATGACAATTGTTTGCTTTATCCAATGTGTGTATTTTTTCTATGATTATTAGAGGTCATAAAACAGGCAGTTATGTGCAAATAATCAACAATAATACAAAACATTAAATTTAAAAAGCCAAAAAATGTAAAATCTACCAATCATTGTTTTGTCTAATGTAAAAGATCATGGAAACTTTTTAATAGCACAGTAAATCCTTTTAGTAGTTAAGGAAGTATATGCAATTCTGTTAAAGGATGGGAAATTGTATAGAATTTTTTCAATTTTATGCATAGAGAGATTTTTAAAGTTGATACAACTATTATATTTTTAATTAGTAGTTTGTCACTCATAATTAATCTTGTGCAGTTGTTATGATTTTAAAAGCAGATTTATTTCCCTTTCATGTTAATTGCATCATATCTATTGAATAGCTTTATGGATAAAAAAAGATATAAAAGATGAATTCATAGGATTTTAATAGACATTTGAAACTTATTTCCTTTTAGTATTTGCTTTGTTATTGATATCAATTATCAATATTGTGGACAGTTTTTGGCAAAATGTATAATTTTTTTCCCTTGGAACAAATTGATAATTATTTTATATATATATATATAATAAATCCTAATGATATGTTTTCTAATTTTTAAAAAATATTACATCCTTTTTATAGCTGGAGACATGTGGCCACCTTTCAGAATTGGCAAGCATGAGAAATTAAATCTTTTTGTGGCTGATATATGCAGGTTAGAATAATAAGACAATTATTATTGTAAACTTTTCAAAATATTATTAATAAGGCAATTATTATTGTGGACTTTTCAAAATATTATTATTGTAAAACTTGTTTTGTCACACTTTTTCAGCACTTTGGAGTTAACCTATCTTGAAGATGTAGATGTAAATGAGATCGAATCTCATAGATATTGGTTGGATCATACTGCATTAGATAATGGAAAATATGAAGAGCAACATGCCTGTTTGTGTACAGATTCATGTATGCCTGCAGGAGCATTAGATATTGAAACTTGCCAATTTGGTTTGTGCTTTTCTTTTCTAACTTGTATTTTTACTATTAAACAGATATTTGAATTATAATATTTTATGTCACTTTATTATCCATCAGTCTTGAAAAAGAAAATTTTTCTACTTAAGTTTAGTCGATATTGAAATAACTTTAAATAATGCTTAATTGCTCTTTGAAAGATTTTTGTAATTTTCTCTGACAGATTGATGGGGAAAAAATCTTTACATGATGCGAGTGAATTACATTATATGAAATTTATTTAATATCTGTTCATATCATTATAAATTTCAAACTTTTCTTTTTGCATTACTTTGCTTCAGATTTACTGTTGCAATTTTGATATTTTTTCAAAAACATTTATCTCTAAGAAAATTTAATTGATTATTATAGTGTAATTTTATTGATTTCTCTAGCATAGCAAGTTCTCTTATTTAATGTTCATGTAATTGTGAAAAATGTTACCTAATGTTCATAATTTTCTTTTTCAATATATTACTTGAAAATTTTACAATTAACTCCTGAAAGGGTGAAATTTAATTTTTAAAAAAAATCTCAAATGTCCTTTTCAACATTACATCCATGCCACTAGTTGAACTTGTTATACTTTCATTTGGAAAATTCTGCTTAAAATTTTACCAAAATTCTGTTTTCACATATAACTCTTGTAATGGTTTTATCATTGCTTAGGCATATTTGTACAACTTCAATTATTAGTATATAGACGTCTTTAAGTAATTTCTAAATGTACCTTTAATTAAAATTTCAGTATTTTTTTTCTGATCTTTTGATGAAACAGATAACTAATTAAACTAATATTTTTAAATGTTTTTTTTTCTTTGAGAATTCTTGATAGATATTACATAAAAAAGCAGCACTTGTGAAGTGGAAAAAAAGTTCTATATGAGTAGAATAATATGAAAGTAATATAATGAGAAAGATTCTCATGTTTTTTGTGCTCTAGAAATGAGGAATCACTGAGGAAAAAAAATTCTTATGGCTTTGAAATTTGTTTAAAATTGTATATAATATAATATACAACATGGTATAATCATGAAGTTAGGATTGAGGAATTCTTGCATTGGATATATTAAATTGAAGTTTTTTTCAAAATATTTTTTCATTCAAAATGTTATAGGTACTCCAGCTGTTGTATCATTTCCACACTTTTTGTATGCTGACCAGCATTATCTTGAAAAAATTGATGGTCTGAAACCAGATCCTGAAAAGCATATGTTCATTATTGATTTGGAACCTGTAAGTTACACAAAGTTGTATAAATCTTTACAATATTCATTTCTCCCTTTCTTTTTCAAAGAGTTTAGTATTTAGTATCTAATTTCAAAGTGTTTAGTATTTCAAAGAAATTTCTTGAAAATTATGTATTATTATATTAATTTAAGTATTAAAGATGGTTTCTTAATTTTCCTGATCTATTAATAGAAATTTTAATATTATAAAATATAATTTATGGTATAACAGCAGATAGGGATTGATTAAGATTTTTTCCCTATATCTTTATTTTGTAATGAAGACAATTTAATGTGATTGAATTTAAAATTATCATTTGCTTTATATTATTAAAATTTCCAATTTTAAATTAATATATTCAAATATATACAAAAAAGCTAATAAGATGAGATAACTACATCAAATTTGAAGTAAAGAATTGGCTGATCTCTCATTTTGAACCAGTGCTGATGATTAATGTTTATGGGATATATTACTTATTTTTAAAGAAATATTACTTTCTCATGAGATGGAGTTCTTTTATCTGGGCTAGAGCAGTTGGATTGATTTAAATGCCAGGCTGCTATGCTGCCAGCTCTAGTGAGAAATTTGTTGAGGAGCCATAATTATTGTTGCCTGTGACTGAATTATAAAAGTAAAATAGATTTCAGAAATAGATTTAAAAAAAAAAACTGAATTGATTATTAAAAGCAAAATTGATACTATGATAAAGTATGATAGTTAATTTAAAATTAGTCACTATATTGCTGCAATGCAGTTAAACATTTCACAGTTTCTGAATAAGACCAAGTAATAAATGGCTAGATTCTAACAGGAATAAATATTTTTTTAAAAAATCTCTTTAATGAATGGAGTACTTCTTAATTTAAAACCTAATGTTCAGCATTTTTTAACAAATTTTTTGAAGAGGGTGCAAATAATGTATAAAAAAACTATTAAGGAATAATTTTTGCTATGCTATAATCAATCAATAATAAATGAATTTTTTAAATAACTTTGAGAGAATGTTTTCTCCCTATCTTGATGTGATAAAAATATATTTAATTTTAACCTAATTTGTTATTTTTATCAGTCTAGTTAAGGTCATCAGAATTTTAAAGTCCTAGAGTGACTGTATTAAACAGCAGCCTTTGTATTTCTAAAATCCAACCATGAATAAATATGTTTACAAGAGTTACCAATACTTAAAGAAAAAAGATAGGGATTAAAAAATATTTGTACTGAATAAGTTAGGAAGCATTTGTATAAAAACTCATTTATTTTGTTTTATACTTATCTTTGTTTTGTGAAGGAAATTGTATTTCTTGTGATTTATAATTCTTTCTGATTTGCAGTAGAATTTGAATACTATGTAAGTGTAGAAATATTTTCAGTGTTGTTTCTTGTAAATTAGATTTGTGAAATACACATTCTTGCATACTTAGCGTATAGAAAAAATCAAATAAGAAAAATGAGTTGTAGAATAATTTTTTTAGAAATTGGGGATACCTGTGAATGTGAATGCTAGATTGCAGATAAATGTTGCCATTCCAAATTGTGATGAAATTGAGTAAGTATTTATTCTTTATTTTTAACTTTTTTTTTAACCATACTGTGTGAATCGTAATGATATTCTTTTATGAATATGTCGTGAAAAGGAAGATCTGTACATAGTTAGCATGGCTTAGAGGTAAAGTACGAGTTTGCGAAGCTCAAAGGTCAGGTATTTGAATCTCAGTCAAGCAGCATTACATTAAATGTTGGACTTTAATTTAAATTTGTAATAAATATTCATTTATTAACATTCTAGAAGCTTCTAGAACTTTCTATGAACTTCTTTATAATTCCTGTGTATTTTGTAAAGCTATAAATTCAGAGTGGGATCAATTCATCGCCTGCATATTGCAAATTATTTCAAGCTAATAAACTTGCTATAGTATTACTCTGTGACTTACTATTCTTTGCATCTTCGTGACAATATTATGGTTATTATTATATTTGCAGTATTTTTCATCTACATTTTGATGAAAGACATGTTGTATTTCGTAGACTTAAAGTATACAGTGATAAAAACTGTTTTAAAAAATGCGCAAGTTGGAAAATTTTATTTTTAGAATGATTTTTTTTTGTTGTTGTTGAATTGTCTTTTTTCCCCTGTTGTATTTTTAGTATATTCTGTATATTCTTAGCATCAATATTTTATTAAAAAAATTTTGTACTAAATAATTGTGTAACATATAAAAATTCTACATTTCTGCTGCACTATGGAAAAGGAATAACACATTCTTCAATTCTATGAGGTATGTTTTTAACCTTTAATGTGGAGTTTATTTAACATTTTAAATTAATTATTGACCTGTTTGAGTTTTAATGTGAGGAAATTTGCATAGTTAATTAATTTGATATATGTGTACTAGCTGCATAGTTTTTTAAAATTGCAATACAAATGTTTTAAAAGCTTGTTCAAAAGGCTGTTCTGGGTATACTATATTTGCATGCTGTTCATTCATAGATAGTAGATATGGAAAGCATTTCTCAGTATCATTAGATTTTTAATTAAAAATTAATCTGAATCAATAGTTTTCTTTGTTAACTATCTGGAGAATAATATGCAAAAATCAAATATCACCATATTAAAATATTAAAAAAAAAACTTTTTGTAAATTAAAATATTTTCCTTTAATTGTAATAAATTTTTAAGAATGTAATTATACATTACACAATTATTTTCATTTTGGCATTTATACACATGTATGCAGCAATAATATTAAATGTATATTTGTGTGCATATTGGTTTTACTCATAGTTAAGAATAAATCTTTAAAAATGATATGGAAGTAAAAAAAAGAATCTTTTCTGAAACATTGACATGTTATGATGTTTTAAAATCAGAAATTCAAATTTTAATGCAAGATAAAAAAGATAGTTTTTGTTTCAGCGATATTAAGTCATATTTATTAATTTAGTCATCATTTTTTATAGTAAAATTGACTTTTTACATGTATATATTTTTATTAGCTTTTCTTTTCCAGAAATATTGAATTACCTAAAGAAAAAATATATTATCCCATCTTTTGGTTTAGTGAGGTAATGCTTGTTTTATAATTTCTTTACTTTAGTTTTAATAATTTTTTTGAGTAATAATATAATATTTTTAAAAATTCTTTTAAAGTAATGCTCCTTAATAAGACTGCTATTTAAAAATGTAATCTATTCTTCTAATTCTTAATAAAAAATACAAATATATTCATAGAAAAACAATTCATTTTGAAAATTATTATTTCTAGTTAAGTCTTTCTCCAACAAGTAATTTTCTTTTCATTGCTCTCTTTCAGTCAGCATCAATTAATCTTGAAACAGCGGAGAAACTAAAGTTTGTTACGAAAATGCTTCCTCAATATGTGACAATTGGCTGTTTTTTGTCTGTATCATTTGGAATAATTATTCTCCTTCTTGCAGTACACAGAAGTTTTCAACGTGGCAG
This sequence comes from Argiope trifasciata, assembly GCA_026543055.1. Taxonomy (NCBI): domain Eukaryota; kingdom Metazoa; phylum Arthropoda; class Arachnida; order Araneae; family Araneidae; genus Argiope; species Argiope trifasciata. The sequence continues at coordinate 53,726 of JAPMOQ010049659.1, read as the reverse complement.
GCGGAAAGTAGGTTTCTCTCATTTTAAATTTTAAACCACATCTTGCTGAAATTCTTCAGTTCATACAAATTATATACTTCTTAAATTTCATTAAAGTATAAAAATTTTAGAAAAACTGAAGTTATATACACTGTAATAGGATTTTTTAACCATTTTTATGGATGCTATAAATATGCATTATAACCTGGGATAATATTCCCTTTTTTTGTATTTTAAATATTATTAGCCACTTTCAACAATAAATTATTCATATATCATATTAATTGAATTAATTTAGTTATTTTGACCTAGTTTGATGAACTAAAATGTGTTATAATAAATAAATTTACTATTTTAATTCTTACCTACATGGGAATTAAAATAGTAAATTTTGCATAATTGCTTTATTAACATTGCTTGAAAAATAGAAGAATTAATTAGTAAAAATACATCTAATTATTGAGACTATTTATAAATTGTATATGACATGCACAAAGAAAACATTTTCTAAAAATTTTACACAACTTTTGAACCTACTATTATCAAATTTGATATACAATTGCCTTTAGAATAGTTGGAACTCATCAAAAAGGAATATACTTTAGTTAGATTTTTAATTACAAATATTTTAGAATTTGTTTTCCTTAAATAACTTTAGAGAACATTAATACATAAAAACCAATTTTATTCCTATGTTGTTTTTAAAAAATTTCTAAATTAAAAAAATTAAATGCTTTTTTTTTTCATTATTTTAGTGACAAGATTTTTATAACATACATTACAATATTACATTTTTCGGCTTGTGCTTTAGATTTTTTTGCCTTAAACTACTATTTTTTACTATTAATTATTGCTATATAATTAGCAGTGAAATTATATGAAATAAAATAGAAATAGATGAATCAAGCTTTAAACATTATCATTTTATAATATTTTGAATTGAAGATTGAAATTTAAATTACTATTTTTTCAACTTGATCTGGTTCATCATTTATCAAGATCCCATTCATTTTTCGTGCGGTATCTACTTTTCTAGATTATCTGTTTGATATACTTTTTTATTATGATTTTATTTATCTTAATTTATTTTATCTATGTGTGAAAGTATTTATTTATTTTCACTAAAATGGGTTCACTTTTGTTTTTATTTTCCTTTCTTTCTTTGTTTTTTTTTCCCCTTTCTTCCTTTCCTTTTTTTTTTTTTTTTTTTTTTTTTTGATAAAAATATAGTACTTTTTTTTTTTACTCCTTAATTTACTACTACTAAACGAATTTAATTAAAATGTTTTTATACATTAGGTATTGAATTAGAAAAATAAATTGATTTGAAGAGTTGTTCATTATATTTATAATAATGCATTATAATTTAAAGATTGAAATAGTGTAATAGAAATGTCACAAACTGATTTTATTAATTTGTTATTTGTTGATAGACTTTGTTTTTCCATTTTATAGCCAAAGAAGCACCCAGTATACACAGTATATAAGCCAGTTAACCCTTCAACAGCTGGATGGAATATGGAAATTCATTCCAATGAGTTTCGCCAATGATGGTTGGAACATAGATAATCATCTTTTGTAAATTCAAGTGTCATCATTTTAAGAAGATTAAGGTGCTTGATAATCCCATTCAGTGGGTTAAATTGTTAATAAAAAAATGAACGCTTGAAAGGGTTAGAACCCTAAGGAACTTAGTGTTTTATCAACAGACTTCATTAGAAGTGCCATTTCAGTCATGCTAAAAAGATTATGTACATACGTTTTCTACAAGCTTCTCACTTTTTTGTAATATGTGTTTGTTATTGAAAAATTTATATGTATATAAATGACAATCTTATGAATTTAAATTTTGATATACCATTGCAGCTCTTTTTGCAAGAGTTTTTAAAACAAATGATCTGATAAATGTTTTTCTCTTTTATTGAGATTACATTTATTCCAATCAACAGTGCTCAAATACTGCATGTATTTTATATATCAACATATCATTTATTTATATGTTTCCTTGCATTTGTTAAATTTTCTGCGAGATATATGGCAACTTTGTGAATGAAAATTTTTATCCAATAACTTACCACTCAATCCACTTGATTTTCTTATGAATTTTATTAAATTCCTATAAAATTTATCTACTCTCATTGCTTCACATTATTGAAAGTATAAATTCTGAATTCTTTGTTGTTTAAAAGATATATAAAATGTATATTTATATTGCTTACAACCTCTTTTAAGTAGCAAAAATGTTTCTGAGCTTAAAATTTCTAAATTATTTTTGAAAAGAAATGTATAAATGAAATGTAAATATTCAAATGAATGTGAAAATTTATAAAATCTAGTTGAAATGTTTTGATCTTGATTTTAATTTATAATATTAAAAAAATTCTATGTGTATATTTTTATAACCACAAAATTAATGCACTAAATTCTGCTTTGGATTACACCTTTAAATTTTTAAAACCACCCTGATATAAAAATATAGTTTTAATGTATGCTATTTTTTAACAAAAAATAGCATAACACAACAATTATTTTAGCTAATCATTCTCTTTTCATGATATTACCTGTAATTTATATCTCTACAACATTTTATTTCGTAGCTAAGTATAAAAAGATTGGATTTTAGCTAAAATGTTCTGTAATTATAGTTTGACAAGAGAAGTGCTAAATTTGTCTTTTTAAAAGCAAAATTGAATTACAAATGCCATTTTTTATATGACGTAGGTTGACTTTGCTGTTTTTATGAATGATTATTGTATTTGTGTTTGTAATCTGTAAGAATTCCAATTTCTGCCCTTATATGAAGTTTGCTGTGGTTTTATTTGTTTTGAGAGTCATATTATATTTGAAATGATTAGGATTTGTTTTGTTTATCTGATTAATATATTTACTAATGTGAGAAGCCTTTTATATTCTGTGATGGAAAATATTCGATATTTGTGTTTTGTTTTGCTAATTGCCATTGAAATACATTGTTTTGTTACTCTGATAGAATGTATATTTTATATAGCATTTTAAAAACTTTTATAGATCTCTATATTAATTTTGTGTAAATGTTTGTTAACTGTATGTCTGCCTGTGTAGTAAATGAACCGTCCACCTCTCTTGCAGTTTTTATTGTTTTCAAAATTTTCCATCATTTTGGTTAGAACATGTAATATATTGAAGCTTTTGATTTTTATTCCAATGCTGTTTTCATTATATTATGTGAAATCTGTACTTTATTTTACTATTATAAATTGTTTTTAAAAAATTATATCTGGAATTATAACTAATATTTAAAAAACGTTTTTGTCTTGAAAATTTCTTCACATTAGATTGAAGAAACATTTCAGATTTTATTCCAATTTGTGTTATATGTTTTAAGCCATACTGAATTTAAAATGTTGAAAATACAATTTATAAGAAATATTTAGAATTTAGGTATTTTAATTTATAATTCTAGTCTGGTAAATATTACAAGATTATATATATATATATATAAATATTAGAATTCTTAACTTTTAATTGTTTTACATAATTGTTTATTGAATGATATACTCTCAAAATATTTTGACAATCATTGATCGTTATTTAAAAGTAATGAATTAATTTTATTCTGTTTTTCTGATTATGATTTCTAGTTTCTGAATTATTTACTGTGACAGAATGCCAAAAAAGAATGTTTCTTTATGTATTATGTTGTTATAAGTTCTTTTTTCATTATAAGTTTGCTTAATTACAGTTCAATGTGTGCCTAATATATTTAATGTTTATTCTGTGTTTTTTCATCATGGTGCTATGTCTAGAGCATTTGTATCATTTTACACTTTTTATGAATGTCAGTTCATTTTTTCATTGTGGTTTTTTTAATATAATTATTTTATTTTGAAATGTACAAAATGCATACATATACACATTAATACAATGCATACATGTAAGTTTAGAAATTGGTCATGCTAAAGGAAAGAATGCAGGATTCTTTGCATATTTGCCCAAAATAGTGCTAATAAAAATAACTTTTCATCTCATAGCTATTAACTGTATAATGAATTTTAAAATTTATTTTGATAGTATATAAATGTATTGACATTTTGATTTATAAAAATTTAAATTTTATATAAAATGAATCATTAGTAAACAACACTAAAGTTAAAATATATCATAAATGATTTGAAAAATAAGTTTTTAAATCTAGGTTTTTAAAAGTCATACTTAATTTTTCAAAATAATTTATGGTGTAAATAATTTTCATAAAAACTTTATTATCTTAAATTTCAAAATGTAATGTTTCTGGGCTTTATTAATTTTTCTATTCATTATTTAGTATATTTGATCATAATTATTTTAGGCATATATTATAATCATGTTTGGTAACTAATTTCTAAGCAATTAGAAATAGACATTCATTTGCAATTGAGAAAATGCTGTAAACAGCACAAAGATTTATTGATTTAAATATAAAATGTAAATATCCCATTTAAAAAATTACGAAGTCTGAATTTACATACAATCCCCTTTACCCTATTGGTTTGCATTTAGTAAATTATTCTTGATGCACTAAAATTTTTAACTAGTTGTCACATTTGGAGGGGGAAAAATTGCAAATTTTGAATTCTGAATTTCATTATATTTTAACTAGTCATCTGTCGCCTCCAGGAAATTATATGTATTATTTAGCAAGCTCCGGCAAGCAGCCACTGATGTTACATAAAATAGCAACGCAACTAATGATGCTCTCGTAACTTCACAGTACTATTTTTGATTAAAATATTAATGAGTCAAGAATATATTAAATAAGGCATAACATGGGTAGTATAAAAATTTAGACTTTGGTAATTTATTTGAATAGGACAATAATGGACTGAAATAATTTTAAAATATAATCATTTTTAGTTAAGAGTATTTTTTCAATTAGAAATATATGCCCGACTTAGAACTTATTATTTAGAAACAGTTTTTTGAACCACAATTATAAGTGAGCTTTCTGTACATCATCAGTTTATATACTAGTGTAATTTGATAAGTAAATTATTTTTTCAGAAATTGCCTATAAATCTTATTAAAAGTTGGGTAATATAAATGCAATTAAAATTTCAGTGCATTTAACTCTACAATTTTATGAAAATGTAATAAAAATAACTATTTCTTAATTTGTTATTTGTACATTTTTTTTTGTTTAAATTTTTAATGGAATAAAAATTCTGTTTCAATTATTCATCAAAAAAACTGTCATGTGTTTCAGATAGTGTATGATATTTTGATTGAAAATAGAAATATTTTTAAGCTATTCATGAAAGTTCCTCATTTTCAAGTCTTTTTTTACTGTCCATTTGTTATTTTGTGATAAAAAAAAAATCGTTAATAAATTTGTATTCAGTATTGAATATTAATTTTTTAATGCATATTAAACATGTCTGATAAAGACTTTAAAAATTTAATAAATAATTACTTACTTTCCAAATAGTGGATCATTATTGTATTATTCGGACAGAAACAAAGCCTTCCACGAGGCTTCAGGTAATCCATAACTCGAAAAAATTCCAAATTTTTAAAACCAAGTAATTTTTAGTTGATCTTGATTTAATGTTTGTAGAAGTAATTTAAAAGTAGCAAATACTGACATACAGAAATAGCAAAACAATCATAGGTCATTTTCTAAACTGCTGGCTTCAGTATATTATATAAAAATAAATATAATTTTAAACAAAATAGTATTTAAAAGACAGGCAGAATAAGTAAGTGTATTATTTAATAACTGAATCAAACCTTAAAAAAAATTATGATGCACAATAATTTTAGCATTATAAAATGACATAAAACTTGCAAATGATAAATAGTAAGGAATGTTACCGAAATAATGTTCCAAAATTAATTTAACTAATATTTTATTTTAGATTTGAATAAGTTCATTGCAAGAAATTTATAATTAAACATAAAATTAAATAACTTCCATAACAATGCAAAAAAAAAAAAAAAAGTTAAAGGCTGGAGCTTTCAATGACTGTGAGACATTAAGCAATAGCTTACTTTATTATCTGGTTCTGCCCATGTTCACGATTTAGATATTTGCATGATTAAGCTATGTGAAATAATACTATATTACCTATCATATTAGTGAAAATTCTTTGATTAATTTTTAAGAACTCTATTGGTCTTTTATAGGTTTTATAACTATAATTCTTTTTATAAAGTGGTGTTTATCATAGAAAAAAAAATAACTATATATATAGAATATATAAAAATTATTAGTTTCAATGAGTTTCTAGTATTAAATTGAATAGTGGTTGAAGTTAATAAATTCTGTTGGGATGAACTGCAATTTGAGATAACACAGTATCTGCATTTAAGAATCCTAACTATAAAAATAAAAAAAAAACCCTCTAATATTTATAATTTTACAGAGAAACAATCTATTCCATTAAATGTTATATTTAAAAATTTAAACTCTAAGATATGCAACTATACCTTAACTCTTAATTTTATTCAAACTATCATTTGCAATTATATTTCACCTGCTTTTTAAAAAAATGTAGCTTTATTATGTATGCATTCAATGACTAATATTTTTAGGGGAAATTCTACAATTAATGCATGAAGCAAGTAACGAGATCAGATTACCTTTTTTCTGTACCATCTAGAATAAATTAATAAAGATTAGATTTAGAGCTACAAAATATTCAACAATTATATTTTGGATAATGTTTATGTGTACTTATGCCCAATATTTTTGAAAAATTAAAAGTTATGCTTTTCTTCTGAAAATATCAGTAATATTTATCAAAAATATTACTAAACATAATATTGTCTTGAACATAATTTTAAGTTAATACCAAAGGAGAACATTTTTTTATTATTATTTAATATCGCTCAACAGTAAAAGAATTATGACTAAATCTCATAAAACAATAATTTCAATATATATATATATATACAAATTTAAATTTTCTTAAATTCAGAATAAGGATAAAATTCACATTTTTATCTTTAGAATCATGTTTCTGAATTTTAGGATGATGCAAGAATGTACACTATCAGGTTAAATATTTTCAATTATGACTTATTTTAAAATTAATATTTTTTATAAAATATTTTTGAAAAAAATATATTTCTAGATGCATGTTTTAATGTCCCAAATATATTTATGATACACTGCTAGTTATTAATTTACAGAATATGCAACACACATCTCTTTTTATTTTTAGTAAAAATGACTGTTGAAAGCTCAGAAGTATTACATTCAAAAAATTTATCAACAACTTTTAAAATTTGAAATGTTCTGGAAGGACAATTGAAAATTAACATTCTTTAATCAAAGAATACATTCTCAACAGCTTATGTTCCTGACATTGTCAGATACAACTCTCATCAATTGTTCATGCTTTTTCATAGAATATTTAAGAAAACTTATAACATTTTTAATTCAATCAAGTTACCCATCAAAACTAATTATATTTTTTAATGACTGTAAAATACATTTAAAATATGTCTCATGCATAATCATACCTTTCCATTATACTCTTGATTTGTTTCCAATTATATTGATAAGCCCCCCCCCTCAAATACAATACAAAGCTTTGATTATATTATGGTTTTCCTACTAGCATCTAGAACAATTTTAAGGAGGATGTGAAGTGTAATATCATACCTTAATTATTGATAACTGATGAATTAGTAAGACAAATGGAGCTAATTACAAATTTGATGAAAAATTTACACAAAATCTTCCACTTTCTTTAAAAGATTCGACAATCACCATAAAAAACTTTGAATTGATTTTGTTTTCTAAAACATTTATGAAAAAACATTCAAAGAATTTGGTTCAAAAATATAGTAGTTAAAAGCCATTGACACATTATGTAATGAATATATATTTTTAATTAAAAACATACCAACATGCACATTAAAAAATATACATTATTAAGACTCAGTGTAGATTAAAAAGGCATGATTTTTCCCCTTTTTTATAAATAAAATATTAAAATTCAATTCAATATTATGTAATAATATATATATTACATAAATTGAAAATGATGAAATTTAAAAATGTTACTACAATTTTTACAGCTAAATAACTGTGAATATATGTGTTATATATATTAAAATGTCAAGAATGCTTCTTTTCATTAATTTATAATTTCAAATGTCTTTTAAAAATGGAAAGCTAGTGCATAACTTAATGTATCAATAAAATTTATATACAAACATAATGTTTTATTTTAAATAATAAAGTTTTCATTTTAATTAATCCATATTATAAAAAAATGTATAAAAAATTATTTGCAACACTCACATGAGTTTATAACACTTGACAAATTTTTATAGAAAACATTCTGACAAATTAAGGAAATTATTAACTTAATGCATAAACAATAATTTGCTAAGTGTCCCTCAAAAAAATATTTTTGGTAACAGATTAATGAAATCATATTTGCTTGATTATTGCTATATGCAACAATAAATAACTTGCCTGCCTTATTTCATTTCCTGTTGGGAATAAGAAGAAAATTACATTTCTTTTGATTTTGGTATTTTTCAAACATTTTAACTTCATTTCAAGCTGAAATTTTTTTTTAAACGAAAAAAGTGATACAGCTCAAATTTGAAATTAATAGATATCTTATTTATGTTAATCACTATTTAAGAGATTTCAAAATAATTGAAAACACTACTTTAGACAATAACTATAACAATTAAACATGAGGATGTGCTTATATATACATAATTAAATAAAGTTATTTTTCTTTTTAGCTTGCAGCAGAGTGAACAGTTATCTTTTGATTCTTTTCTTTGATTTTGCTTCACACAAAATTTAAAAAAATATTTTAATCATGATTTAAATGCTAACAAATAATTCTCAAATTTATTTCAACAGATGGTGTTGATGCATGCAAATATAAAATGTTTTAATAATTATTGCCAATAACTTAACAACTAATGTAATCAATATATATTTTAATAGTTCAGAAATTACTATTCTGAAGAAACAATTTGAAAAATAAACTTAAAAAGAATTGATTTAATCAATTTCCGATTTAATATTATCAGAAACTTTTTTGCTTTTAGAATTATCTTTCTTTTTCTTCTTTTCACTTTTGTCTTTTTTGTGACTTTTACTTTTTTTGTGCTTTTTAGATTGTTCACCATCTAACTTATTTTTCTTTGGGCCTTTTTTATGTGATTTCCTATCTTTTTTAAGAACAGCTCCAGAGCCAAGAACTTTTCCCTTTTTCTTTTTTGACTTTTTCTTTTCTTTAGTTTTTTTGTCTTTACTTTTCTTTTTGTCTTTAGTTTCAGGTATAATGTTATCAATAGTTCTCACTGGCGAAAATATTTCCCGTTTTAGAGACAGAATAGTAGCAATATTTTCATCAGGATCTTCAACTAATTCATTTCTATTTCCATTTTCTAAAACTGGAGTTGGAATAGATTTATCTTTATGTTTTTTCTTTTTCTTACGCATTTCAACTATGTTTGATAGCTTCTCACGAGAAATATCATCAAGAGGCATATTTAGTAAAGCTTCTTTAATTTCCTTTTCTAAAAGTGAAATACTTTTATCCTTACGTTTCTTCTTTTTCTTTGGCATTTCATCTGCAGTTGATAGTTCCGATGTATCTATTAATGAAGATTCACTTTCCCTTTTGCGCTTTTTAGATAATTTGTCAATTTTATTAATTGTAGATTTATCTAAGTCTGATACACCTCCATTTAGAATGGGATTGTTTGACTGAGTCGATTCTTCAACAATGTCAGATGATGAGTCCTGTTTTTGTTTCTTTTTATGCTTTATATCAGGAGTATTGTCTTTATCAGGTGAAACTTCTTCCTTTAATAATTTCAGATTTTCATTTTGGTTGAAATTACTGAAATTTTCAATCAATGCATCACTGGAAACTACAGCTGAAATGCTACTTGTATTCAAATGATTTACCATATCTTGATTACCTTTATCACTATATTGTTTCTTTTTCTTTTTTGGCTTCTCATCAGAAGATGATATGTCTGATGAATCCTTCGAGGAAGATTCACTCCTTGACCTTTTAGGAACTTCAAATTTCTTCTTTGGCTTCTCGTCTGAAGATATGTCTGATGAATCCTTGGAGGAAGACTCGCTGTCACTTTTAGACCTTTTAGAAGACTGCTTTTTAGATTTGATATCTCTTGAAAGGGGTTTTTTGAAATTCACATCACTACTATTAATCTTTGACTCATCAGCAGTGCGATTCAGTAATCCATCATCAGCACTCTCATTGCTGGTCCCAATTCCTTCATCTGTATTGTTTGATACTTCAGGTTTATCAATTAAACTGTTGCATGATTGTGGAGGAAACAAGTATCTCATCAGTTGGATACACTTAGGGGTAATTTTACCTGTTACACGTATCATTTTTCGCTCAGAATTAAAACTAGAAATCTCAAATAAAATCTCATGATCAAGATTTATAAATGGTGATAAATCTGGAGGTGTATCTTTGGACAAATGAATGGTGGCATTTATAGTTTCTTCAATAAGACATCCAATGTGTTCCTTACTTATGCGATTTATCTTTCCCTTAACAATGTCTCCAGCCTTTGGACAAAATAAGTCGAATGTAGCTTTGACATTATAATACACAAATGGTTTATTAGGAGCAATGAATCCGGAAGGAGATGAGAGCGAAAGATTTCTGTAGTTGACAACAACACCTTGAAGTTGCTTCTTATACTGACGCTTCCAACTCTCTAAAATTTCTGTAATGCCAGCGATTTCATTAGATATGAACGTTGCAGGAAGAGGTATTTGAACTGTCCTCACCACTTGTTTAATACAAGAAAATTCTCTTTCAACCATTTTGTCTTTAATTATACGATTTCCCGCTATTTGAACCACATGGTAAACAAACACGGTACCAAAGTCATGACAAAACAGCAATAATCAGAGTTCTGAGAGTCGTTGCCATTACGCTAATGACCTAATTTCTATTATTACATTATATGGCAAACCAACTTTAAAACTTATCGAAATACCTCAAATTTTTAAAATTTACTCCAGGGAAAATATTGAATTAAATTTTATGAAATTTCTTTCATTCTTCTAAAATTTACAAACATATTAGATGAATTCTTCTTGCTCTACAGTAATCTTCTCCATTCCGAAGCAAGATATCTGATATAAAATATTTCATGTTCTTCCTTTAAAAAAAATCCACAGAATCTGCTAATAATATGAATTGTACGAGATATCTTATTCGAACTTCAATGAGTATAGTAAAAGCGGTATAAACTTCTTTCTTTACTAAAAAAGTGAGTTTGAATTATTTGTCCATTTTCATTTCCCGTATTCGGATGTTTATACTTTGCATAAGTTTAGATTCGGATCCATGACTCGTATATTAATTGTATGTTGTGGTTGTGACGAATGAACGTTGTAAAAAAGCAAACTAAGCATTGTACAGATAATTACCTTATTAAAAATAACAGTCTTTGTCGCTTTATCTCTCACTTATTATATTCCAAAACTACCTTATTAAAATGTTTGTTAACTTAATTCCTATGATATAATACAAATCCTCTGGAATTAAAAATAAGGTTTATAGATGACTATATGAAAACATTAACAAAGTAAGTAAATTATCCTCAGCTGCATTTACTATTATCAAATCTCTTTGTTTTCTAGTTTTGTTTTTTCGTGTATTATGATACTCAGGGCCTGACTAAGGACACTCATATGAGTCAGATGCCCTGGGTGCCCATATTAGAGGGGCCCCCAAATAGAAAAATACCATATTCAAGTTCCATGCATAGTTCTGCATTACTAAAGTAGTGAAGCAGAGGTGGGCCCAAAAATGTTTGCCCCTGGTCCAAATAAGGCTTTTGAGCCTGATGATATTTATTTTAATAATCTTTCATTTTTCAGTTGAACTTTGTAATATTAACAAATAAATCAGAGGTGGTGATGTAATTAATTTGTAAATAGACAGTATTATATAGAGAAAATCTGTTTTAATTAGTGATTCAAACTCCAAGTGCTGATGAAACGTTCATATAATGACATGCTATAACTTTTCTGAAGTATGGCCATGCACTATTGCAGATATTTCAACACAAAACCCTTCATAGTTTTATTTAAAATGCAAACATTTTATAATTAATTTTTTTTAATCATCTGAAATGGATTGAATTATGTTTTTAATTTATTGGGGCCACATTTGCCTAAGATGTGTGACTTTAATATAACCCTCCTTACTTATCTGAAAAAGGTACAATTTCCAGGACCATTGGCTATGATGATGCTATGAGGAATGGATGCTTTCATTTTTCCTTGTACTGTTCTTGTTATTCTTAGAAGTTTAATTAGTTGGTAAAACTATTAGGTTCCTGCTGCTAAAAAAAACTGTAGATTGTTTTTTTGTTTAAAAGAAATTCTGCAAAGTGCCTTTTTCAGATGCCAAAGGCATTTGAAATCAAAATTTTATTATCTATGGTACAGATCAGTGTAGCTGGTATACAAAATCTCATTGTTTCAGAATTCAAAAGAGTTTCAGGAAGCGTTCTTAATATAAATATAATATTATTAGTAATAAATCTTATCATTTCTATACAAATTGTTAATTACTGTAATTGTTTCTTTACTAGTAGTTTAGTGTTTATAACATCAGTCATCTTGATTGGGGACTTCATACTGTTGGCATCCTTTGTAAAGTAAAGGGTACATTAAATTTGGATTTCGCCCATTTCTTATACCTTATTTGATTCACTATTCTAACATTTTCATTTACTGTTGAAGGAGAATTTTTTAAAAAAAATCCTTTTATGATTCTAATAATTAACTCTTTACAATTATTTTAATGGTATTCTTTCAAAATCCTTCCAAATCTTAATACAAACTCTCATTGCCAAATCTTAACTCTAAATGTGAATATTTAGTTGCATTATTCAAGCTAACTGAATAGTAACAACATGAAGTTTGGTGACAGTGAAAGTGATGCAGATGGAATGGTGCGTTATTATTCTATGAAATATTTAGATTTAGCAGAAATGATGAGTCAATCAATTATATCAATCATGATCTCTAATAAGAATGAATCTTTTATTATTTATTTATTACATTTTAATTTTGCGTCATGATTAATCACAAATTAACTAACTCATTAAATGCTACTCCATTTGGGTATTATGGAATGTTATGTTACCCACTAAAAAGTCAACTATTTGATTATCTGAACTTCAGAAGGCTGCATCTTAAACACTTAGACCTCTGAGCAAATTATCAGGCTTCAAAATTGAATAGGAAATTCCATTAATGAATATCAGATCCCCATTAATAAAAATATCAGATTTAAAAAAAAAAAACCTCAAGAATACATGCTGAAAAACTCTAGAAACTTGTTGAAGCACAATAGCAGTCAAATGGTATGCCATTTGACCCTTTAACTGCCATCCCTATTTTGGAATTTTGGATGTAACACCACTCAGGATCACAATTATATTTGATGCACCTGACAGTTCATTTTCATTCTAGATTATATTAGTCAATATTGTTTGTTGCAGAAAGTGTCGACTTTCTTTTTTTATAACTAATTTCAAATTACTCTATAAATGGAACAGAAAAGATTTGTCATACTTGAAACATTATATTTTTTGGTATTGTTTTTACATTATAATGAAATACTGACATTAATATGTAACATAGAGGCCATAGTAATGATATGTTACATACTTAATCTTTTGTTTCTTATTGAGATGATTTTAATCCTTTTTATAATAATATCCTTTTTATTAAAAATATCAAATATTTTCAAATACAAAACATAATTTAAATATATTTGTATTCATTCGTGACATTTTGTGGATATATATAATTTATCTATCGAAAATAAATGTAACAGTTAATGGATTAAATTCATTTTTTAATATAATTATAAAGAGGGAATTATGGATTAACTTTTTAATATAATTCTTATTTTGACATCATATATCATCTTGTGTGTAATGAAAGTGTTTTTAGACCAGTTCCCCCTCCCCATTTCCTTCATTTGTTTATTTTGTAAATTTGAATTGGCATAATAAATACAAAATGTTTTTTTTTTTCAATTTGATAATTCATAAGCATGAACTGTCATTTCTGTTTAATTACAAAGCTTTTTCAGTTGTAAAATAAGTTTAACTATTCAATAATTGTGTTTTTAGAAAATACGATTTAGTTTATTGGTAATAAAGAAATCTTCCATATTTATTTCAAATGGTTGTAAACAATGTTGCATTTAAATTCCATTTAGATTCTAATGATATTCTGGTTATATCTACTTAGTCTGTTTATAATAAGTTAGCTCTTCTTTTTTTCAAAATAGCATAAAATGAATTTTAAATTTTGTGTTATTTAGAAAATTTCTAAAGCCTTTGAAAAGTCTTATCACGCAAATGCTAATAAGGTTGATCCAAAACATTTTTTTTTTTTTTTTTTTTTTTTTCAAAATTCTTATTTAATGATAACACACTTCTACAAAAAGAAAATATATTGTGCCTTAGATTTTTTAAAACCAATTTTAACTGCATCTAGTGTGTTAATTTCAAATATAAAAGCAGGGGTTTTTTAGCAGCTTTACTTTATTAGGTTCAATGTAGCTATAAAATCTGATATTATACTATTCGTTAAAAATTAATTAAGGCAAAAAAAAGAAGAAAAAACTTTAATGTGGATTGGCTCCTGCTTTCCCATCCTTTTCTTTTTTTATGGTACATTATTGTTTACCACCAGCATAACCCAAAATTTTCATAAACAACAATAGGTTATTTCTCTGAACTTAAAAATTACTAACTTTTTCTTTGGTGAACAAAGAGGCTGCACAAAAAAATTCTTGCATCTATTAAATAGTATTGGCTAAGTTTCCCTTTAGAAATAATTTATGGAAGAATATTTAAAGAAAATGAAATGAATTCTTCAATCTTTTGATAGCATGTGTGTCATCGATTAAATATTTTGTGACTGTGGTTGATTGAATACCCAAAGTGTGTGCTTTGTTTCTTAGAAATGCTTGCCCTGATGGGTTTGAAGGGGGGAGAGAAATTTTTGTGAAAACTCTCAAAGTCAATTTACTTAGTACATGTCAAATTAGTGGAATATATTTTGGAAATGAATTCTTTAAGAACATGGCTATCACTGCATTTTTTGGAAAGGAAGGAGACTTTAATTTAAAATAAAACATTCAGGATTCTAGTATTCTGAGACACCTGAACTTGAATAATGTCAGGAATTAGAGGATTGGACAAATGATCAATGCCAGTGTAGATGGGAATTAGAGGATTGGATAATAGGTTACTATTGGAAATTGCAAACAGACTGTGTAGACACTGAAGACTGTCAAACAAAATAAGCTCTCAGGACTGAATGAAATATCTTTTCCTTTTGTATCCATTTTATTATATTGTATATTTATTTTTCATTTCTAACTTATGTAAGTTTGCAGGAATATTGTTGAATTTTTAATTATCCGATATGTTTTAGAAATCACGATGTTTTAAAATTACATTAAATTTAAAAATGCTTTGCTTATGTCAATGAAAAGAGGTTTTTTTTAATGTAACACTGTAATCCTTTTATTGTAATTAAATGCATCACTATGAATAATGCTACTGCTAGTTGATGAACATAGTCATAAAATCAGTTAATAAATAAATAAATGAAAGAAAAATTTTCATTATATGTTGGGATGTGTAATCTACGTTATTAAAACCTGTGTAGTTATTTCAGTTGCATTTTCCCGTTTATGTTTAACTATCGTTTAAACCTAATATATCAATTCATTTTTCATCTGCAATATAAACGTCCACGGCCATCTGTAGCGCTAGGCAAAATTAAGTATTACACCAACCCTTTTGTCTTCGTCATTACCAGATATATTATAAGCTTTCCCGTAGTAGGCTCGTCTTTGGTAACTCAATCCCACACCATTACTATACTTACTAGGATGGCAAAAACCAACCATTATATTGAAAGCTTCGTATACCCATTTCTAGGGACTCTCAATAAGAATGAGTTAGACTTAAGGACTGATTTATTGAAAATGCCACCTTCTGAGAGAGAAGTTCCATGTGTTGCATAATTATTCGAGATGAAATCTGTTATTCGACTCAACGAAATTAATGACTGAAGAATCGGGGGGGGGGGAAACTGCCGTCTCATTTGAACCTTTTTAAATAGTATCACAGATTTATAACAATAGGAATAATGAACAAGCGGGAATGATTCTTCGAAATTTTTTCGCGCATTCTCAAGTAAAGCTGTTGTTTTTCTTGCTTCTCCCCCCCCCCCCTTGTGTGCAATTGTGAACCTTAGGCAAGTCCGTCAAGGTCACGAATGCTCAGATTTTAATATGAAAGATCCTTCCATATGAGAGTTTTCTACTTCATTGAATTAATTATATTCTGTAAAAGATGATAAAAAAATTTAGGGCACCTTTACCCCCCCCCCCACGTTTTTGAAGAAAAAAATGTGCAAAAATGGATTGATGATTGCATCGCTGCCAAACCAAAATTGTTCTTTCGATACGATATCACCATACTGTCAGAAAGATGCTTAAAGGTTGTAGATAATGAACGAAAATATTTTGATTGATACAAATTTAACCAATTTTACTTAATAAATATTTATTTAATGTAAGGAAATGACCAGAACACATGCAACCGCTTAATATATCGTCATTATGCTATATGTGTTAGATCTATAAGTCGATTTTATCTACCTAGTTCTTTTCTTTTTGTAGATATTACATTGGATGATATTCGAACAGCTGGACAAACAGACATTTTCTGAATGAATTTTTCTCAAAAAAATTTGATTGAAATAGTCAAATTGGATATAAAGACTATATACCAAATTTTAACCATCTAGCTCAAAGTGTTTTTGAGTTACCTTTGTCATAGACAGACAGACATATTACCAAAAATTTGGCTTTCAAATTGAGGGGGTCTAAACCATTTGATATCCGTCAAAATCCTGTCCAGATTGTTTGGCGATAACAATACTTTCTTTGTAATGAAAAGTGGTTTTTTTTTTTTTTTTTTTTTTTGGACTATGGCAACTCTGAAGCGTGACGATTTGTCTAAATCCAAGTGTCGAATATTTTGAATATTACAGTATTTTCTTTGTGTATACTTTTTGTGCGAGAAAACTAAAAATAGATGTCGGCGTCTTAGCACTACAGCGAAATGTGTGCAACAGACATTGCTCATTCCTCATCCTTAAAAGTAGAATACAATATTCATTGTTCTCGGATTGATTCACGAACTTGAGTAGTTGGCCGTATGGAAACGTTCCTGGAAGAATGCTTTGACTTTATTCGGAATATGAAAGATTTCGACCTGTGTGGAAACAATATCAACCTTTATATGCTGTTCTGTCCTTAGCTGCAGAGTCGACTTTCTCTATGAAGGGGCCTGGGGGCAAGAAACCATTTGGGGCCCTGAAATTTTAGTAAAGTAAAAAAAAAAAGCGAACATTTGCATATTTATTTAATAATGCGTGATTTTGTTTTTGCTATTAATGACTCCACGAAAATTATAATTTTTCCCATTTCTTTTTCGACACTTAGTATAGCAAGAGCGTTTAAGCATTATACCAGTATGCTCTACCGAAGATAATCCTTTATTTAATTTTAATTTGCTGGAAGAGGGTTCAGCATTTATTATACTTTGTAACTGCCAATGTAAAAGATTGCAAAAAAATATTACATTAGATACAGACAAAAGTAGATAGCTGATGATTTGCAAGTCCATTTGAACCCAGATTCAGCCTCGACTTCAGGGCGGTGGACACGCCGCTCTGTCTTAACGTGTCTGAAGGGGATTTCCTTCTTCATAAATGAACATTTCCTGCCTTTTTATTGATATCACTGCGATCTTTGCCTTATAAAGACGTCAGTCGTGCTCAGCCAGCCACATGGAAACAAGCTTGCAGACAGCCTGTGTAACATTATTGTTTAGAACACTTTTAATTCTTAATCACGGTACCCTCTCTCTCAACCGCAGTGCTTTGGTTTTGGTTTGATTTTTATGGCGCAAGAACCAAATTTAGCTATACTGCGCCATACATATGAAGGGCCCTGGGTGCATAGCACCCGCCGCACCCCTAGATGGCCGGCCCTGCATAGCTGCAAATAATTTTGTGACTCACATTTTAAACCAGCGTGAGTGTGTTCCCCATAACTTTCATGCACACTCTCCTGTAGATGTATTATCAAGCGATTGTCAATGACGAGCAATATATATATATTGTTGCGAACCTGTAATGACGCTTCCCAGCACAGTTCGTTTCATCGTAGAAAAAACCGTTTTACGGTCAACTGTATTCGATGACCCGGATTTGATGACAAAGTGGTTGACACTTGAATTGTCTGGAATTTTTTCAGAAGGACCAATAGGAGGCGAGTTATGTTTCATTTTTCGAGAATCTTCCTAGTCCTTAATCAGCTATTAATATTTTCGATTTTATTGATATTTTACGCTTTGTCCTTTTTAGTTCTAAGAATAACGGGAGTGGTCGTCTTTTTTTTTTGTTGTGTCATTTGACAAACTTTTACTGTCGTAAATCCTTTAGTGAATAACACTTTGCTGATCGGTGACGAGTTAACTCGTCTTTTCATACCCAAACATTGCTGACCAGTGACGAGTTAACTCGTCTTTTCATACCCAAACCTTGCCGACCGGTGACGAGTTCACTCGTCATTGCACTTGTATTATCTATTTCACTTTATGACACTGAGGGCGATATAGAACATTGCAAAAACTTGGCGTATCGTGTTTAGTCGTGTCCGCTTTGTAACAAAAAAAAAATTGCTTTTTTTGGTATTTAGGTTTTTATCATAATTTTAGTATCATTCCAAAAAATCAACCATGACTAAATGTATCGGCGAAGAACTTTTCAATGAAACAAGATATATTTGCAAAACATGTTGTGTACCATTGCACGCAAAGTCGCGGTGGCCTGGTGGTAAGGTCTCGGCTTCAGAACCGCAGGGTTTCAGGTTCGAGACTCGATTCCACCGAAGAACCGTCGTGTGAGGGGTCTCTTATGTGTTAAATCCGTCGGGACCAAATGTTCTCCCGCTGGTGTGGAAGTTTGGAGAGGGATGCCAATTCCGTTGTCGTCCTCGTCATCTGACCGTGGTTCAAAATGACGAGGTCCGTCCCCAAATAGCCCTAGTGTTGCTTCAAAACGGAATATTAATATAACTTAACTAAACCATTACACACTGGTGATTGCCATACAATTTATTATACAAAAAATGTTATTAAAAGTTATATGAAAAAATGTGTCCAAAGTTTAATTTAATTTCCTTCAGTATAAATTAAATTTATTGGAGTTTATTTAGAATGTTTTACTCCCATATTTAATTACAAAATAATAGGTGGTGATATGACATAGTTTATGTGTAAAATTCAATCGCGGCATTCTTGCCACACTACGTCACTATTTTAGTTCCACATGATTGGTTGAATTTCGTTTGCAGACAATATTTCTGTCACTATCGTCGGCATTTTCAAACTGGTTAAAAAAAGTTGACGATGACGAAAAATTAGCTTGACCGTAAAAACGGAAAATTGCTGACAAAAAGTGCGGACGATATTTTATCGTGTAATAAGACCTTAATGAGCATGAAGTGGGAGAGACATGGAAAGACGCTCCTGTTCAATCCTTCCCTGAGACAACTGTTCGACTTCTAACATTTATTGATTGAAATATGGTTAGAGATTTTAATA
Source organism: Argiope trifasciata (assembly GCA_026543055.1). NCBI lineage: Eukaryota > Metazoa > Arthropoda > Arachnida > Araneae > Araneidae > Argiope > Argiope trifasciata. The sequence goes on along the minus strand of JAPMOQ010049659.1, from coordinate 34,031 downwards.
TAGGAAAAAGCAAAGCCGAAGGAAATGAGTTTTTTGCTAGCTTTATTTTGATAGTGCCGGTACCCTTTCGATATCTAAAGAACATTTATTTAATTTGCAAAATCAGGAAATAATGCTAAATTGTACATTAATATTGTATTTCTTTTTCTTTTTTTTTTCAGGGTCCTTGGAATGAATTTCCTTACGTTGGAAAGGCTAAAAAAATTTCCCCTACAAAATAAAAAAGAATGTAATGCTGGTTATGTGCTGATGAAAAGTAGAGCCTATGAAAAATCCTCATTGCTGAGATTCTGATTGGATGTTTTTAAAAGAAGCTTAGAAAATAAAGGATGGAGGAATCTGGAGAAATAAAAGAAAAACTTTTAAATGCTGATCTCTGTACTAAAGCATCTAACATTGGCACAAATGTACAAGCTTCAACTCATGTGGATAAAAAAGGTTTTCCATGTCACCACTGTGGTAAAGCATTTGCACAAATATCTGGTTTAAAGAGACATCTTCTAACTGACATCAAAGAAAAACCTTATGCTTGCGATGTATGCAATAAACAGTTTTCACGAAAAAATAGTTTAAATGTGCATTATCGAATTCACACAAATGAACAAACCTATTCTTGTGATGTGTGCTCCAAAAGATTTTTACAGGAGGGTCACTTAAAAGATCATTATCGAACTCATACGAACGAAAAACCTTATTCTTGTGTGATATGCAACCGAGAATTTTCTCAAAAAAGTACTTTGAACGTACATTATCTTGTTCACACAAAAGAAAAACCTTTTTCTTGTGACATCTGCAATAAAGAATTCACGAGGAAATGTAATTTAGATGTACATTATGGAGTCCACGCTGAAGTAAAGCCCTTCTCTTGTGATATATGTGGTAAAAACTTTTCTCAAAAACGTTATTTAAATCGGCATACTCCTTTTCATACAGATGGAAAGGTGTATCCCTACTCCTGCTCTGTATGCGGAAAAAAATTTTCAAGGAAAGATTATTTAAAACAGCACTATCAAACTCATGCAGCTGAAATACCCTATTCTTGTGATTTCTGCAATAAACCATTTTCTTATAAACGTAATTTAGTTAGGCATTTACGGATTCATACCATAAAAGAATCTGCGTCTCTTATTTGTTCGTGATAGCATGACATTTCACTGTGTAATAATGCAAATAAATATGTTTTGTGCTGAAATTATTATATTTTATCTATATAAATAAAAATGAATATTTGTCTGCATATCTCTGATGCTTTCCTAAACCGTTCATTCGATTGCGATGAAGTTTGGTCAGTTTAAGGTTTACATCCAAGGGATGGTTATAAAGCTAGTACAATTATCTAAAATTAAAAAAAAAAAAATTAATCGCAACCGCATCTGTTTACTAAGCATTAATCCCCCAATAACTCGTCGAGGAGACACAATAGATTCTGTAGAAACGCCAAATCCAAGTTAAAGGTTAATATTTTGTAAGTATAGTACATAAATGTCATTCTCAGAGATATCATCTTTGTTACAGATTACGCAAGAAAATTTTGGGAAGACCAAATTTTAATCATATTTTAGCGTTTTTTTCAGTAACTACCAAAAATATTTTAGTACAAATAAATTTGCACCATCCTAATTTTCAAAAATTATCTTAATAACTACATGAAAGATTTTATGGTATAAATATATTTTCTATAATCAATATTAAAAAAAATATTTTAATCACATTTTGTAAAACTAAACTTGAGAATTCGAAACGAATATTGAACGAGTCACGTGATACAATAAATAGTTTCTTTCATCACCGTTCTGAAAGAACACCAAGTCTCACAACTCTAAAAGAAAACACAAATCTAATATACACTGATGGAAAAAAAATCCCAACACCAAGAAAAAAATTATTGTACAGTAATGAAATTTCAGGAATACATTTGTCTAGGTAACATATTTAATTGATTAAAGTTTCAAGATCACAGGTAGAGCCATTGGCGAGAAGAGCCATTTCAAATGTGAAATGTTGGTACATTAGCAACCGGTGTAACCGCCAGAATTTTGAATGCAAACGTGCATGCATTGTGTCGTACAGGTGTCAGATATCAGTTTGTGGGATGGAGTTCCATGCCCGTTGCACTTGGGCGGTCAATGCAGGGACGGTTAATGCTGGTTGTGGATGACGCTGGAGTGGCCGTCCAATGATGTCCCATACGTGCTCGATTGGAGAAAGATCTGGTGATCTAGCAGGCCAAGGAAACATGTCGACACTCTGTAGAGAATGTTGGGTTACAACAGCGGTATGAGGACGAACGTTATCCTGTTGGAAAACACCCCCTTGAATGCTGTTCATGAATGGCAGCACAACAGGTTGTATCACTAGACTGACGTACAAATTTGCGGTCAGGGTGCGTGTGATAACCACGAGAGTGCTCCTGCTGTCATACGAAATTGCTCCCCAAACCATAACTCCAGGAGTAGGCCCTGTGTGTCTAGGCCGCAGACAGGTCACTAGCAGGCGTTCACCTGGCCTCCTTCTAACCAACAAACGGCTATCACTGCGACCAAGGCAGAACCGCCTTTCATCAGAAAACACAACAGATCTCCACTCCGTCCTCCAATGAGCTCTAGCTTGACGCCACTCACGTCGCAAACGGCAGTGGTTTGGAATCAGTGGAATGCACTGTACAGGGCGTCTGGCTCGGAGCTGTCCTTGAAGTAACCGATTTGTAACAGTTCGTTGTGTCACTTTAGTGCCAACTGCAGCTCGAATTTCAGCTGCAAACGCAGTACGATTAGCCACAGCCATACGCCGAATACGACGGTCTTCCCTCTCAGTAGTACCACGTGGCCGCCCGAAACCTGGTCTTCTTGAGGCAGTACTTTCCCTTGATCACTGCCGCCAATACTCATGCACAGTGGATACATTCCTGCCAAGTCTTTCAGCAATATCGCGGAAAGAAAACCCACCTTCTCGTAGCCCTACAACACGACCTCGTTCAAACTCAGTGAGCTGTTGGTAATGGCTTCTTCGTCTTCTCAGAGGCATCCTTGGCTAACATGAACCCACTACGTCAAATCTCAACTGTAAACGATCACGAACCTTACAGCGCTTATTTAAAGCAAACCTCATTTGCATGTTCCTAGTGCCGCTACTAGCGCCACACTTACGCGCGTAGCTCGAAATTTGAATCGACGTCATCTTTCAGATGTATAAACACGCCTACCAAATTTCGTTTATCTAGCACAGCTCCTTCCTAGCGTTGGGATTTTTTTTCCATCAATGTATAACAATGAATATTTGTTTGTTTGTATTTTATGAACTGTCATAGCGTTCATCCTGTTTCGATAAAACATGCCAAATTATCCATTGATTGCACTTAATAATATTCTTTTTTGGCGGCAGCAACGCGCCGGGAACCAGCTTTATTTTATTAATACTGAAAATGTAAACTGATGGCAATAAAAGTGATGGTGGTGTTTCTGGTAGTGACGTGCACTTTGGGATTCCTTAAGAAGTTGCTGATTTTTTAATTAGAAATCCTGACTTATTGCTTCCGAACTTATTGCAATCTATGAGGGACTTCAATATATCGACACATCCTCTGAACTTGTCTACTGGGACATTTGTATGTTAACGAACAGTCGTGCTTATATACAGCACCTTTTTCACTGGACGAATTGTGGGGCTTCAATACGATTGGATGATCAACAGAAATAACACACACGTCACACTTTGGCGCGTTCTCTCCGAAAGAAATAGAATGATCGTTACAGTCACTTGAATGATTTTGATGGTTGCTTTACGGTTTTTTTAGACCGGATTTTATTGGATGAATTGGACGAAAGTGTGAGATTTCATTTGAAAAAGTAGAAAACAGCCAGTTAGTTAAATTAGAAGTTTTTACAATATGCAATTGAAAGAACGTTTTCATTAAAATCAGCTCGCTTAGCATTATTCTATAGCGAAGAGACCTCTAAAGGCCTTAATACACGACTAAATACCGTTTACACTTTCGTGGCCAAACGTCCAAGGAAGTAACGTCACTTTAGCAATTGCTGTCTGGTAAACGTAGAAAAGTAGGTGTATTTTATGGTGTGTTTATTGCTCTTTATTCACTGCTCCTACTTAGTGAGACTTAGTCAATTAAATTGACTCGCCTCCGTATGGGACATACTCGTTTTACACACAAACATCTCCTTTTTGGTCATATAACACCAAAGTGCCTCGCATGTCATGTAGATTTTACCATCAGACATATTTTAATCAAGTGCAAAACTTTTAATTCCTTTCACTTTTTCAAATTATCGTCACTACATTTACAAGATCTGGTGGGTGAGAATTTCCACCCAAACATTTTCAAATTTTTAAAAATCATTGTTTTTTATACCTGCATTTAACTTTTTTTTTAACGTTCAGGTCAGACATTTTACAACGATTCATTACCATGCTTGTTTTTAGAATCATTATTTCATTCATAAATTCATTAACATTATACATTCACGCATTTTTACTTTTAATATTTTTTATACCTATTGCTTTTATGTCTTAATATGTGGGTTTTGTAGATTGTTTTAGGTTATCTATTATATGCTTGGCGCAGCATAGTCAAACATGTTTTTTGCGCCAAAAAAAAAAAAAAAAAAAAAACGAACAATTAACCCATTTAGTGAATATCTACAGTTGTTCATATCATTACTCGTGAGATTCTATTTAAGACTTACTTGAACTGCTTCGGTGCAAAATGGATTTTGCTGAGAAAGCGCTATTGCCCATCATCCTCGGAATAGTACTAAAAGAAAGACAATTTTGGTTGCGGAAATTGCTGCTATGAAAATTTTCTTTTCTTAGCAAGAGTTTTGTAGTTTATTTTTTCAGTTACCAGTGGGTGACCGAGCTCCGCTCGGAGAAAACAGGTATCGAAGCTAACTCGAAGATTTAAATTTTCAATTGTGATTTATCAAAACAATACATGCCATAAGAAAATTTGTGAAACCATAGGTGAAAAGATAACCGGTTAAAGTGCACCATTGTAAACTATTCTAAACAAAGTTAGAGTTTGGAAAGGGAACTATTCTATACAAAGGTAGAGTAAAGGTAAAGGTTGAAGTTCAATATTTTTGACAAATTTATTTAGAAAAACCAAACATATATACATACATAAGAAACATATTATAAACCTATAACAGCATAAACATAAAACTTTATTAGTTCGCCATATTGGCTATAGATGGCAGAACGTTACCACTTGAAAATTTAAGTAGCCGTTATGGCGAACTAATAAAGTTTGAAAGTATCCTATCTGTAACTCCGAACTGCTCGACCGTAGCGCTTCAAAACCGGTGCCAATCGATTCCTCGTGGCCAAAAACCCCAGCCCCCCAAGTTTACCGGAGTTTATTAATTCTGGGGCGATTTTCGACTTGGCAACCATTCCTCGTATTATAGTATTAGATAATAACAAGTTAACAAGCAAAAACATTTAATACTGCGTCTATGTTAGTCTTCTATCTAAATAAAAATCAATGCTGGTGTATCTGTTATGTGCAAAACCGTTCATCCAAGGGCGATGAAGCCTGGTCAGCTTATTGCTTACACCTACGGGATGGTTATAGGGAGAGTACAATTATATGAAAATTCTTTTAAAAAATTCCAATCTTAACCGCATCTATTTACCAAGGATTCATCTCGAAATAACTCGCAGAGGAAACAATAGATTGTGCAGAAATGCTCAATTCAAGTGAAAGGTTAATATTTTGTAGCTATAGTACGCAAATGTCATGCAAGTCAGTGGTAACAACTTTATTACAGATTTTGCGAGAGAGCTTTGGGGAGACCAACCCTGGTGGTTTAAAATTTTAATTAAATTTTAAAGTTTACCTCAGTAACTACCAAAAAATATTGTGGTACAAATAATGTTGCACCCTCTTAATTTTTAAAAATTATTTTTTCAACTACATGAAAAATTTTATGGTATTTTTTCTATGCTTAATCAGTTTTAAAAGAATTTTAATCACCTTTTCAAAAATTAAATTTGAGAATTCGAAACGAATATGAAACGAGATACACTAAATAATTTCTTTCCTTACCATTCTGAAAGAACACTAAGTTTAACAATTCTAAAGATTACACAAATCTAATATATAGAAATGAATATTTGTCTGTTCGTATTTTATATACTGTCATACCGTCCATCCTATTTCGATAAAACATTTCAAAATGATTGATTCATTGCAATTAACCCTTTGTCCTACAACCACGAGTCCGACTTGTGGTGAAGAATTTGTGCCATAAACAAAAGCTACGAGTCTGCTTTTTTTTTTTCTTGTTTACTATATTTTATTATAGACTTGTTATTACACTGAAGTGACAAAAGTCATGGGATAGCAATATGCAAATATACAGATGGCAGTAGTATCGCAGCGAAAAAGTATAAATGCGCAGTTCGTTTTCCAGAGCTTTCATTTGTGTTCAAGTTATTCATGTGAACAGGTTTTTCGTGATTTATGGCGGCACGACGAGAATTAACAGACTTTGAACGTGGAATGTTAGTTGGAGCTAGACGCATGGCTCATTCCATTGCGGATATCGTTAGTGAATTCAACATTCCGAGATCCACAGTATCAAAAGTGTGTCGAGAGTATGAAATTTCAGGCATCACATCCCATCATGGACAGCGCAATGGGCGACCACCTGCACTTAACGACCGAGACCACCGACGTCTGTGTAGAATGGTCAATGTTAATAGACACGCAACACTTCGTCAAATAACTGCAGGAATCAATGTGGGACGTACGAAGGACGTGTCCGATAGGACTGTGCGGCGAAATTTGTCTTCCTTGGGCTATGACAGCAGAAGACTGACTCGAGTGCCTTTACTGACAGCACGACATCGCCTGCAGTGACTCTCTTGGGCTCGTGAGCATATCGACTGGTCCCTAGACCAGTGGAAAACCGTGGCGTGGTCAGATGAGTCACGATTTCAGTTGTTACGAGCTGATGGTAGAGTTCGAGTGTGGCGCAGACCCCACGAAGCCATGGACCCAAACTGTCAGCAAGGCACTGTTCAAGCTGGTGGTGGCTGCATAATGGTGTGAGCTGTTTTTACATGGCATGGACTCGGTCCTCTGGTGCAACTGAACCGATCATTGACTGGAAATGGTTATGTTCAGCTGCTTGCAGATCACTTGCAGCCATTCATGGACTTCACGTACCCACACAACGATGGGATTTTTATGGATGACAATGCGCCATGTCACCGGGCAAGAACTGTTCGCGATTGGTTTGAAGAACATTCCGGACAATTCCAGCGCATGATCTGGCCACCTAGATCGGCCGATATGAATCCCATCGAGCATTTATGGGATATCATCGAAAGGTCCGTTCGTGCCCAAACTCCTGCACCATCCACACTTTCACAATTATGGACGTCTATACAGACAGCATGGCTCAATATTCCTGCAGAGGACTTCCAACGACTTGTGGACTCCATGACACCTCGAGTTGTTGCACTTCGCCGGGCTAAAGGAGGACCGACAGGATATTAACAGTCATCCCATGACTTTTGTCACTTCAGTGTATATACAAGTATATATTATTATATGCTTGTTTACTATATTACTATTTCTTGTTTACTATAACTCGTGCAAGTAGCAGCTATCTTGTAGGCCAAAGGGTTAATATTTTTTTTCTGCGACAGCAACGCCCCGGATACCAGCTAGTATTTTATAAATTTCAATAAATTAATCCTATCTTGTCAATATTAGATTTGAAACAAAAATATATTGAAAAAAATCGATTTTGTGGGCTGGTGTGCGAGTAAGCTAAACTGGGCGCGTAGCGTCATGGAAAGTGTTTAAATTTGAAAATCATTTTTAAGTACCTTAAAAATTCCAAATTTTCTCGAAAACGGCAAAAAAAAATTTTAAAAAATATTTGTTAAATTTTAAGGCATTTCAGTATTTAGTCTCACACTAGCTTCAAAATTAACTTTTTAAAAAATAGTCACCATACTTACATACTCATCAATTCTTTATGATTCCTTCAAATGTATTGTATGGTGACTATTTCAAGGTTAGACAACAGATTTAATTTTTATTAACTTTCACATTAACATAGGAGTTAAAAATTTTGTAATTATATAGAAGCTGTCAAAGAAGCTTCTCTTGAACAAGGTCAATGAAAGCCAACTCTTCATTGCATGACCATAATTTTTTTCCCCATTTATCTTAAAGTTTATTCACATAACACTTATAACAAAGTAGAGATGTGGCGGAAATAATCAAACTACTTTTTACAAAGTAGTTGGCGTCAATCGCGCCATTCTTGGCACACTACGTCATTGTCGAAGTTTTACATGACTTTTGAATTTCATTTGCAAACAATATTTCCGTCACCATCGTCTACATTTTCAAGCTGGTTGAATAAAGCTCTAGATGACGAAAATCTTTCTTGACCGGTTGTCTGCAGGCAAAATGGAAAACTGTCTACAAAAGTGTAGACGGTGTTTGGTGGGCCATATTATTCATATTTCAAAAGAAAGAAAACAAAGTCCAAGCTAAAAAGAGGCATACATCATAATAATTACAAAATGTAACCAAAACTTCTTATGCAAACAAATTAAAGTCTATATAGTTTCTTAAATTCTTGTTTAATTCGAGGAAAATCCTTAAATGCTACATAAATAAAATACCGGATGATCTAAAAGTCAGGACGAATTTTAAAAATGGATGATCCGAAAAAGAATAAAGATAAAAAGATACGGTTTGCACTAAACGGATGGAAAAGAAGTCGGGTTTTGTGTGGCAACGAAACAAAAAGGGTTCTGTTGACGACCAACAGATGACGCTGCCGGATTTTTGCTGTAGTATCATGCAAAGCAACACAGGATATAAAAAGGAGTAACTGTAGCAAATAATAGTAGTTGAATCTTATATGCATCGAAATGCTGTCCATAGCCTCTTAGTTAAACTGTATTATAAGAATTCGAAAAGTGCCACTGCGGTATTGCGAGCATATCGCTAAATGAAGGGTAAGCGAGATAGTAAAGGACCAATAACGTCTTCTGCATTGAACAAAATGATGAAGAAATTTGAAGCTGCAGATTCTTTGGAGTCACGTCCAAGAAGTGGATGTCGCTCAGCAACAGCTGCTGTTGTCACGATAATGGAAGCAGACGGTGCAATCCATGTCGGCGGTTTCTGCAAATGGTGCTTGAGAAGTTCTGAGGCAAACAGGAGTGTCGTATGGAAGGGTCTATAACTCTGCGGACTCTGAAACGGTATCCCTACAAGTTGCAATAAAACCAAGAACTGAAACCTCCTGACTTCGACCTCCCGCCAAGATTTTGAGAATTTAGTATTCAGTAGGATGTAAAAGCCTCACTACTGGCTTCACACTGTGCTTTGGACAGGTGGAGCACATTCCACACTCTCCGGCGCCGTTAACACCCACAATTGCCGAGTGTTAACCCCAGAAAATCCACATGCATTTGTTGAGAAACCCTTGCAGCAACCTAAAGTGAGTCTAGTGTGGCTTCACTGCTCGTTTCATAATTGGTACATTTCTTTTTGAGGAAGTCACACAGACGGATTTCAAAACAGCTTTTTGTCACTGATCAGCTATATTCAGCACTGTTACAGAACAATATTATTTCTGAACTGCAAGCGGGACAGTCGCCAAACAGTCCTCTTTATGCAAGATGGATCACCACTTCATATTGCTCTGCCTGTGCAAAGCCTGCTAAGCTCAACATTTGGGGAGGATTGCATTATCAATCGATACTCGCATTATCAATCGATCACGCATGGCCTCCAAGATCTCTCGATCTGACACCCTGTGACTTTTGACTGTGGGATTCTTGAAGTCGAAAGTATACTGAGACCAATCAGCATCAATAGCAGCACTGGAAAATGCCATCCACCAAAATGTGTCTACCATAACGCAAGAAATGCTACTAAATGCTGTGAACGGTGTGGTGACTCGTCTCACTGCTGTGCTTCTGAATGATGGGCAGCACACTGAACATTGAACAAATTAACCTTAATTGAGCTGACTTGAAAGTTGTCAACATATTTTTATTTGTGAATCATCGTTTGGTGAAATAAAAAATTATAGCGCCTTCTGTTGGCCGCCAACAGAACTATTTTTGTTTCATTGCCACACGAAACCCGGTTTCTTTTCCATCTGTTTAGTGCAAACCACATCTTTTTATCTTTAATCGTTTTCGAATTTTTCATTTTTAAAGTTGATCGTGACTTTTGGATCACTTGGTATATGGCTGCATAAAATGCTAACAATAGAATATGCTGTTATGTAAAGAAAAAAATTATATTATTTTATAAAGATTTCTCATCATTATAATAATTTTTTCTGGATCATTAATGTCTTTCACCAACGCACTTACACACAAATTATTATTGCAGTTTAAATTATTAAAAAAAAAAAAAAAAACATAAAGAAAGAAACAGTTTTCCTCTATTTCTTTGTCTAGTCGGGTATCAGACGGATTTCATACTAGAAATGACCAGCGGGTGACCGAGCTCCGCTCGGAGAAAACAAGTATCGGAGCTAACTCGAAGATTTAAATTTTCAATTGTGATTTATCAAAACAATACATGCAATAAGAAAATTTGTGAAACCATTGGTGAAAAGATAACCGGTGAAAGGGCACCATTGTAAATTATTCTAAACAAAGTTAGAGTTTGGAAAGGGAACTATTCTATACAAAGGTAAAGTTTGAAAAGTCCTAGGAAATAAAATGTAATTGATAACAAAAAATTATACAATTAAAGAAATGGTACAAAGTGAGCAGTGTAAAGATTAAAGTGTGTTGAAGTTCAATATTTTTAACAAATTTATTTAGAAAAACCAAACATATATACATACATAAGAAACATATTATAAACCTATAACAGCATAAACATAATAAACATTAATCATCGATTGCGAAGTCTTCCATGTTGTCCAAAGAAAATTTAAGTGCTGCCATCTATAGCCATTATGGCGAACTAATAAAGTTTGAAAATATCCTATCTGTAACTCCGAACTGCTCGACCGTAGCGCTTCAAAACCGGCGCCAATCGATTCCTCGTGGCCAAAAACTCCAGACCCCCAAGTTTACCGGAGTTTATTAATTCTGGGGCGATTTTCGACTTGGCAACCATTCCTCGTATTATAGTATAAGATAAACAATAAACTGTTAGCAGAACTTCTTCATCTAAAAAATCTTTTGGAAAGAAAAATCAGTTTTTGTATCATTGTTAGGATCCGTGGACTACACAAGAGCCTCATTGCAGTTCATGATAATTGCAGTTGGATTGGTTTATATTATTCTGTTCGGAGTTATGATATTATATTATTCTATTCGGTATGAAGTGAGCGACTTATTATTTTGATGGGCTCTAAAAAAATATAATACAAATTGGAAAAAAAAACTTTTGGATTTTGGCGTTGTTGAAGCTGGGGGAAAAAATGAGATTTGAATTTTGATTAATTTTGTGTTGTTACTTTTAAAGCTAAAAAAAAGAAAAAGAAAAAAAAAAAAAAAAAAAAAAAAAAAAAAAAAAAAAAAAAAAAAAAAGCTCCTTTATCTTATTAGAAGTTCTGTTTTCAGCTGTTGTGTGACATGGTGCTTTGAAGTTAGGCGAGACCTTTTTCTGTTTCAAAACTTAGTCATATCGAATCATACAAAGGTTACTGTAATAGAGAAAAATGACATTTGCTATTCTATAAACATCTGGCAAATCTGCAAAGTCTGAAAAATTCTCCAAGAGTGGAAAATTCAAAAATAAACTAGTTTTATGCCTTGGCCAAAATGAACACGAAGAAATTAATATTGTAATATCATATGCGAACTCAAAATTACGAATTTCCCAAATAAACCTATTTACTCTACTATCTTATATAAATAAAAATGAATATTTGTCTGTATGTCTCTTATGCCTTCCTAAACCTTTTATCCGATTGCGATGAAACTTGGTTAGCTTATTGTTACATCTACGGGATGGTTATAAGGCGTAGTACAATTATCTAAAATAAAAATTCGAATCTCAATCGCATCTATTTACCAAGGATAAAACTCCAAATTACACTCCGAGGAGACACAATAGATTCAGAAGAAATGCTTGATCCTAGTGAAAGGTTAATATTTTGTAGCTGTAGTACTCAAATATCATGCAAGTAGTTCTCAAAGATAACTTTATTACAAAATTATGCGAGAAATTTTGAGGGGACCAATCCTGGGGCTTTTTGAATTTTAATTAAATGTCAGTTTTTCGCAATAACTTCTAAACATTTTATAATACAAATAGTTTAGTACCATCTTAGTTTTCAAAAAATTATCCTTTCAACAATATTAACGGTTTTATGGTATAAATACAGGGTGGCCCAGAAGCCACTTTACATTTTGAAAATTAAATAACTTTTTTTCTATTAATATATTTCTTTTTCTCTTTTCAGAATTAAAAAATATAATCCCTGGAAATTTTTGGCATGGATAAGTTTACAACAGAACAACGAGTGAAGATAATTGAATTTTACTTCGAAAATGGACGGTCAATTGTTGCAACAGAGTCAATACAGTTATTTAAGAAAAAGTTATTTAATTTTCAAAATTTTCAAAACTTACAGAGCCATGCTGTTGAAAACGCGTCACTAAGTTCCTTATTGCAGGCCTACTAGGGGGATGTCGAACATTAAAATGGCGCATATACGATCTTTGCGTTGCAACAATTGACCGTCCATTTTCAAAGTAAAATTCAATTATTTTCACTCGTTGTTCTGTTGTAAGAAAAAATTCCAGGGATTATATTTTTTAATTCTGACAAGAGAAAAAGAAATATATTAATAGAAAAAAAAGTTATTTAATTTTCAAAATGTAAAGTGACTTCTGGGCCACCCTGTATTTTTTCTATGTTTACTGAATTTTGAAACAAAATATTTTAACGTGCGTACTTACCACTACACGTTTTCTTATATTAAACTTAAGAATTCTGAAAGAATATTAAACGAATCACAAAATACAATAAATAGTTTCTTTTATTACCATTCTGAAAGAACACGGACTTTGCAATTCTAAAAGAATACACAATTCTAGCTGGTGGTGTGGGTGGGTATTATGCCACTTGGTCTTACCAAGCCCGAATGAGCGGGGCTCTTTCGAATTAAGGCAAAAATGTGCGCCTTTCATCGTTAACTAGCACCATTCAGGTGCAAGTACGACTTTGCTCGAACATACGCGACACAACCTGTTTTAAGGGGCGGTCGAACTCATTCATTCATCCGCAAGTCAGAATTTATATCCAAATTAGAGACCGACGCATCCCTTAATTCTGTATCTCCAGAGGTATCATTTGTTATGGGAACTTGGAGGACTTTGCAGTCTCGACATATTTAACGTGCCCCAACTTCCATGAGCCAACACGGCGGTCTTTGGCCGAGACGAGGACAGAACCCGCGACCGCTTGGTTGCGAGACTGACGCTCTACCAACCAGGATACCGTGACCAAACACACAATTCTAATTCATAAAAATAAATTTTTATTTGTAGAATAGAAAAACAAAAATAGAATAAATACTGTGACTGCGATGACATGTTTGTTGGGGCTCCCTCCTTGCAGTAGGACTATCCCCTTATTGAGATTAATTGTAAAAGCTATGGCGTTTAGTATTTTGACATGAAATAGGATATTGTATTGAGGAGATAGAAAGATTCTCTTTGAGGTTGAGACCGAAGCTCGTGCTACTATTGGTTGTTGAGGCTCGTACAATTAGAGAACGATATGCTATTGGCTGATACATGGTAGATGGGTGCGTGGGAATGCTGCCGAGAGTAACATGGGACTTGGCAATACTTTTCAGCTTTGCGGGGGAATTTGATATCGTGTTAGAGATAAATTAGCAAGTAGAATCATTGTTTGACATGAATTAATTGTCAATTAGGTATGAATAATTAGAGGAGGGCGTTTTCGGGTCTTTTAATTTTCGGGTTAGGGTTGTAAATAGGGATAGACTTTATTGCTTCGTTATCAATATTATCTAGATTGCTGAAAAAGTTAGTTGCTAGTTTTAGGATGAATTTTTTGAGTGGGGGGGGGGGGGTAATCAATTGCTTTGTGAATCTCTGTGTTACAAAAGTAATTGGGTGCTTTGCAAATGTTTTTAATATCCGATTTTGTTGTTGTTCTAAGAGTTTGAAGTCACTCTTGGCAGCATACCCCCATACTGGGCAGGCATAAGTTAATACTATAAGCTAGAATAAATCTATTTATGCTGATCCTTTATATATCCTACAATTGCAATGAATGTATTCAGTGTCGGCAAGAAATAAATATCATTCTTCCTAACATTCTTAATTAAACAAGGTAACTACTTCAAATTCCAAACTATATTTCCAAGATTATTTCTTCTGCGGCAGAAACACGCCGGGTACCTGCTAGTCTTTTATAAAAGTGAAAACAAAGCGTCATGCAAACATACAAAATATGAAATTTTCTCGCAAGAGAAAAATCATGTTTACAACCAGGGTCCTGCTTGTGCAGCCCGATTGCTTAGTTTAGACAACATAGTTAACATTCCAGTTGCGACGGATATTATATGAGAAAACATAAACTCCCGATTTCTACTCTCTACCACTGCTAGAAATTGCTGAAGAGTTAACAAAAAACAACGAGTTTGAAATTGTTAGGAGGCGATTTATAAAACAGAATGATTCCCGGATGACATCACCTGTTGTCATAGCGAAACTTGGAACACGTGTGCTGGTGGAAGTAAAAGATTTGGTTCACAAATCAGAAAAGGATGATGATGTCGTGTCCGTGTTTCCACGGAAAGGGGGTGCAGTAGCTTCTGAGGGTAAAGACCCCTGAGCACCCACAGGGCAGAAGTCTGACTTGTAGCTCAAATGAAGATGACACACACATTCGCTTGCACAACCCCTTTTTACAGGGGGGTACATTCACACGCCTCACAGTCAGAACACAGAGTAAAACCATGCCCGAACCGGGGATCGAACCCGGAACGCCCAGATCAAGGGGAAGACACGCAGCACGCTACCCCTATGCCAGGATGCCGGCAAATCAGAAAATACAATTATTTATTGACAAGTCATGGAAGTGCACAAATTGCTTTAATTTCATGCACCCGTCAAGGGTATGCAAAAAATCAAATATATGCCAAGTGTGTGGCGACATTCGTGCAGACATTTGTTAATCCTGTATCAATTGTAAAGGCGAGCATTCGGCCACATCGAGAGGATGTCATTTTTATATCAAGGGAAAATATAATTTAGAGTTCAAACGTAGAAAGAATATCGCAACTGCTGAGGCTAAACAAATCTACAATCAGTCAAAGAAATCTAGCTAGGTGACCGCTGCCAAAATAAATATTCCTCTAAAAAAACATCGAAGAACAAATAAGCGAAAAACTGGAGGCTATGATCATTAAAATGAATGAAAGGATGCATCTGTCATCCAAACAATTAAAATTAAAATGGAATAGCAAATTAACAAGATTTTTGAAAAATGTTTGATATTGTTTCTACATTTTCCTGGTGTGTTTGATAAATTGGTGGAATTGCTGTCACATAATTAAACAGCCATGAGTAACCTTGGCGGCGAAAATCTTTCTCCATCAAGGAAAAAAAAAAGCATTAGAAAAGATTCGGAAAGCATCTGCTATTTCAATGCAGTTGGACGCAGAGTTTTCCTAAAGTTTCTAATAATAATTTTTTTTATGTCTTTTGTAAAGACTTTTCTTCAATGAAATTGTCTAGGAATCAAAGGGAAAAAGTTCTGGATTTTAATATCTCTTCCTTTTTGGTCTTTCAAGGACTTTACTTTCCGAAATCGAAATTTTTTCCTTTCCAAACAAATTTTTTTTTCGTAGACTCAGACAAAATAGACCGGATGGTGGTCTTCTAATTGACATTCCTACTAACATGCCCGGAAGAATAATTCCTAACAATAATAGAGAAAATTTTAATTTAGAATTTTTGTCAATTGGAGCCAGAATACTAAATTCAACATTATTAATTTATATGTTCCACAAGGTTTTGATATTTATCAAACAAAACACTTATTTGATTCTTTAACTTTATCTACTTTCATCTCCGGCGCTTTCAATTCGCACCACACTCTTTGGGGAACATCCATTTCATCAGCTCTGAGAAACGATTTCGTTGACTGGCTAATTTATTCACATTTCATAATCTATACTTATAATAAAGCTCAATGTGTGTGTGTGCGTGTGTGTGTGTGTGTGTGTGTTGGCGCTCTACAGGCCAGACCGTTGGACCTACAGCTACCAAATTTGGTACATGTATACCTTGGAGGTCCGGAATGTGCACCTCGGAGCCCTTTTTTCGAATTTTTTATTAGAATTTGAATTAATTAAAATTTAAGCGAAATTTCGACGTTTTTCCGCTATAACTTCTGAAAATATTATTGCAAAAACATGATTTTTATATCAATTTAAAGATAAAAAAATTAGCTTTCTAATGGTATCAGTTTTTTTAATTTATAATGTAAACTTCTATTTTTAATGAATTTTTAAAGAAATATTTTAACTATGTTTTTATCACGTGACTGGATAAAATAAAAGAATGCCGGAAGTTCAAATAAAAAAAATATCATCGCGAAATAAATCTACAGAAATGCAACTTTCAGCACGTGACTGGATAAAATAAAAGAAATATAAAATGTGATATTTTCTTTGAAAAATAAATGCAAAGCAAAGGTTTCTACAATCGTTTGCAATATGTATACCATTAACTCAATAAATCTTCTTCATTTACGGTAAACCTGATTGAATTTAGACAGGATATGCATTGAAATCCCGACTCAATGGCATATTTATGTAATCGTTTGCAATATCTTTATCATTAATTTAATACTTTTTTTTCCTTTCTCGCTTTCTTTAAAAAAACATATTTAATATTTTGGCAACATCATCGAAATTTTTTTTAATATTTTGGAAGCATAACCGATGGTTAAAACTGACGGATTTATAAAATTAAAGAATACTATTAGGAAAAGGTGTTCTTTTAGAACTTTCCGTCCATCATCTTAAAGAAAATACTAATTTCAGGTCAATCAATGCCCGGAATCACTTCAAGGCTAATGAATATGTGATTTAATTGAAAATTTTAGAACGCATTACTCATGGCGAACCAGCTGGTCGCCAAAGGCGGCTAGTTCTCAATATAACTGCTCCCGCGCACAATTCATTAGGAACTCAATATATTTTAGATCTTACTCTCTGTCCATCTGATATTCATAATCAAACCTCTTGTTATGTAATAGATACAACTTTCTACAGCTACCACAACACGACAGTTGTTTTCTGGTCGGTTATAGAAAATGTCAACGAGGATCACACAACAAACACACGAATTTTTAAAATAATATCAGCCAATGTTCCATTGAAGGAATTACGGTGAGAGCAACTAAGATAATTTCCAAAAATACTTCATTTAAACTACTGTCGCATATCTTATATTCCTCAATAGAATCTTTTTTGCCGTAATTATGAAAAGCGCAACAAATTTCTTTTTTACTTTCGGAAAAAGATTATCAGAACTATTTCTGAAACAGTTTAGATGAAACACACTCACACACAAAAAAACAACAACATGTAAACAGAGGAAAGAGAATATTGGGGAACAAATTCACGTCTCGTAACCCAAAAATGTTCTTTAAAATTCTAAATAAACTTTCGAATCTCTCAAATCGAACTCTAAACGCATTATCATACAAAACGCTATATTTGCGATCCAGCTCATCAAAGTGAATTGTTTGTAAAGAATTTTTCTAATCAAAATATAAATATGGAACCTATTCACTTGGATTTCTCTGGAATAAATTCTATCCTCAATAGTAGATTCAAAATTTTGGAACTTAAGAAAGCAATCCATAAAATTAAAAATTCTACTCCTGGTGTTGACAGTATCCCAGCCATCTGGTTCAAAAATCTCAAAGGCAATCAACTTCAAATTATTTTGAAACTACATCAATTTTATTCAGCTAACATCTCCAAACAATGAAAATATGCTCTTATTATTCCAATTCCGAAACCTAACAAAAACACAACAAAAGTTTCTTTCTATCGGTCCATTGCTCTAACCTCCGCTTTTTGCAAAATCTTTGCACTCGTCCTCACTCAACGCATTATTTATTATTTAATTTGTGCCAAAAAAAAAAAAACTACACAATAGCTTACATGGTTTCATACCCTTCAGGGATAACCAAACTGCAATTTACAATATACAGATAAAAAGTAGAGAAGCTTAAGAACAAAAGAAATACTTCGTTGCTGTGAATCTCGATATCAAAAGGGCATATGATTATGTTCATATCGACAGCCTTATTTTTAAATACTTACAGCTTAGAATAACAGACAACATGGAAAAATGGTTGTTCAACTTTCTGAAAGGCAGGACTTTCCAGATTCGCTGGAGGCAGTCCCTTTCTAGTAACAGAACACATAACAAAGGGTTACCTCAGGGCATTGTTCTTTCACCAATTCTACTTGTTTTTATACATGAATCCATAGAGGAAGGGGTCGAATATATTCTCTTTTTCCGGATGATATCTTTGTCTTCTGCAGCCATAATTTCTTGGAAATTAATATGCAAAATACAATGGAAAACATATACAAGTGGTGCAATTATTAGAAATTAGAAATTACACCAGGAAAAAGAGCAATAGCAGAAATGTACAAGAAAAAAAATGCAACTTATCCACACATTTCTTACGCGAGACAGCCTTTAAAATGGAATGAAATGATTAAATTTTTCACCATTCATTTTTTAAAAAAGAACCAAAGCTCAGTTATCTTTAAAAATCTTAGAAATCATGCACTTAAAAAGATAAATAGTCTCAAAACATTCACATCAAAATACCATGGCCCCAGAACTACAGATATTATTAATATACCAATTAATAGCATTTTAGTGTATTTTATTATAGTTTTAAGGTAATCAATAGGTTTTCTGAGACTCAGTTTAAAGCATGCAACACTATCCTAACGATAGCTTAGAGAATTGCTTTAGGCCTCCCAAAATGGACCCCGAATGAAAATTGCTTCAGAAAATTCTTTCGGAAAAAATCAAGCAACTAGCTTCCCAGTTTCTTACTAAGCAAAAAGCCAGTAGTGTGCACTCCTTACTTCTAACAGAGCACTTTCATAATTATTGAGAAATTCAATTAACTACCAAAGACAAAAAAAATCCATTTCGTCTATTTTCAAGAAGTTAAACGCCTCTACCAATCAAATTATCACTTTGTCTGAAAACCCAAAGACTAACTCAAATCACTTTGAAATTTTTCTAATGGATTTTTAATTTCAAAATAAAAATCTACCTTTGATTGACATTAATAACTACTTTAATAAAAGCATTCGAAATGTCTTTCCTGATTATTTAATTATTGCTATTGATGCATCCAAAACTCTCCAGCACTCCTCAATTTCTGGTTTTTCTTCAATCCTAAAATTCGTGTTTCGAGTCCATTCTATAAATTCCATTTTTATTGCAGAAAGTTTAGTCATTTCTTAAGCACTAGATGTTCTCATTGTTCCTGGAATAGATTGTCTTATTCTTACTGATAGCTACTCCGGCTTATATCGTTGAAAAATATTTCCATCCGGTAGCCAAAAATTATTCAAAGTTGAAACTTTAACCAAATTAAATTTTTTTAAAAAATCCTTTCTATTGGTACCTGATCATTCAAATATAATCTGGAGCGAGCTTGCATATAGCTTAGCCAAAGAAGTTACAGAAAATGCTCCTTGGATTGAATAGATCTTACCTGAAGATTCATTTCAAGCCTCAAGAAAGAGAAGCATCAGAGCACAATTAGTAATTATAGCAATAGTATTAAATTTCTTCAGGTGATATCTCTAGCATTGAAGCACTGCCTTCCGGGTCCAAAAATCGAAGGGAAGATGTTGTCTTGGCCAGACTAATCAGCGAAACAATTATAACACCAGGACTGTTGAATTGGTTTAACCTTCTAATCATCCCCTTTGTAAATTCTCCCTTAATATATTGAATTGAATTAATTATATTGAACACATTAATGATATTGAACACATAATTTTCTCGTGCAAAAAGTATACATATAAGGCCTTATCATACGGTTAAATACTGTCAGCTTTTTCGTGGGAAGTTTTCGGTTTTTTTTTTTTTTCTTTTCTTTTCCCGCGGGCAAATGGTCAAGCAAATTTTTCATCATTGTGAGCTTGAAAATGCTCACAATGATGATATATATATATAAATGCTCACAATGAATATATATATATATATATATATATATATATATATATATGAAAAAAGTCATGGGATAGCAATATGCAAATATATAGATGGCAGTAGTATCGCCGCGTAAAAGTATAAATGCGCAGTTCGGTTTCCAGAGCTTTCATTTGTGTTCAAGTTTTTCATGTGAACAGGTTTTCCTTGATTTATGGAGGCACGACGAGAAATAACAGACTTTGAACGTGGAATGTTAGTTGGAGCTAGACGCATGGGTCATTCCATTGCGGATATCGTTAGTGAATTCAACATTCCGAGATCCACAGTATCAAGAATGTGCCGAGAGTATGAAATTTCAAGCATCACATCCCATCATGAACAGCGCAGTGGGCGACCACCTGCACTTAACGACCAAGACCGCCAACGTCTGTGTAGAATGGTCAATGTTAATAGACACGCAACACTTCGTCAAATAACTGCAGGAATCAATGTGGGACGTACGAGGAACGTGTCCGATAGGACTGTGCGGCGAAATTTGTCTTCCTTGGGCCATGACAGCAGAAGACCGACTCGAGTGCCTTTACTGACAGCACGACATTGCCTACATCGACTCTCCTGGGCTCGTGAGCATATCAACTGGTCCCTAGACCTGTGGAAAACCGTGGCATGGTCAGATGAGTCACGATTTCAGTTGTTATGAGCTGATGGTAGAGTTCGAGTGTGGCGCAGACCCCACGAAGCCATGGACCCAAACTGTCAGCAAGGCACTGTTCAAGCTGGTGGTGGCTGCATAATGGTGTGAGCTGTTTTTACATGGCATGGACTCGGTCCTCTGGTGCAACTGAACCGATCATTGACTGGAAATGGTTATGTTCAGCTGCTTGCAGATTACTTGCAGCCATTCATGGACTTCACGTAGCCACACAACGATGGGATTTTTATGGATGACAGTGCGCCATGTCACCGGGCCAGAACTGTTCGCGATTGGTTTGAAGAACATTCCGGACAATTCCAGCGCATGATCTGGCCACCTAGATCGGCCGATATGAATCCCATCGAGCATTTATGGGACATCATCGAAAGGTCCATTCGTGCCCAAACTCCTGCACCATCCACACTTTCACAATTATGGACGACTATACAGACAGCATGGCTCAATATTCCTGCAGAGGACTTCCAACGACTTGTGGACTCCATGACACGTCGAGTTGTTGCACTTCGCCGGGCAAAAGGAGGACCGACTCGATATTAACAATCATCCCATGACTTTTGTCACTTCAGTGTATATATATATTTGAAAGACAGTCCGGTTAAAATAATTGCAAACAAGTCCAATCTGTCAGTTTCTCTTCAAGCGATGAAGCATTTTAATGTCCACTAACTTTATTGACCACTTTGAGACTTTTTTTTTAATTACCATTTCGAAATGTGGGAACGCTCTGTCTCAGTAACTGTGAACTGACTGAAACTTCAATTTGTTTTTATGTGTGCGCGCTCTCTTGTGTTTATTGATAATTTTTTTCTTTTTTTCTCATTTTGTACATATGGAAGCAGGGTATAATAGCCATTAATATTATAAATCCCAATATCTTACTTCTTTCAAGTTATGATAAAAATTAAATAAGTCTTAAAGGATTCCTTTCTTTTTCTATATTTTAGGATGTGTTTTATTTTTTAAATGCTTTACTACATACAAAATTATTACAATTGCTTGAATACTGTAGACATTTCCCTTCCTTATCAAAAAACAGGACCGGCAAATTTGGTAAGTTTACATAAGGGATGAAGTCTACTTAATTTATGTTTGCATTTATTTGTACTTGAATCGCTGCATCGCACAATTAGTAACTTTCATTTCTAGCGCAAGAAAAGTGAAGAATTCGAAATCAGAAATGTTATACATTTCATTCAATATCAGTGAAAATATTTCAGAATGCTGAAAGCCGTTAGTTGTGTTATATAAACATTCATATTAAGAGAGCTTCATAGAGGAAAATTGAAAAATCTCGTGTGTGTTTTTCCCATTGTTTCAGTCGGAATGGCACTATTGCTGCCATTTCTGACAAATTATATACATATAATATTTGCAATTTTTTTATTTTGGAACAAAAAACACTTTTATTAAATGCTTTCTTATTTTTTAATATATTATAATTTTCAAATTTTGATTAAATCAATAAAATTCTCACTCTGTTACTTTGTCTTGAAAGTTTTCCTTCATATGTCAATTTTAAAATGCAAGTTTCAATATCTTTGATCTTTTTTTTTTTTTTTTTTAATTAAGTGAGAAATTCTCTTTTTTTATGTGGTCAAAAACAAATATCTGAGTTGAAAAGAACTTTGAAATCCATTTTATTTTAAATGAATGAATTTAGGCAAGTTATCTTATTCATACGTGAGACAGATAAGTTAAAAATATATTCCAATACTAACTTTGAACACTTTTTGATAGTATTTTTCTTTCTTTGCTTATTCTTTTGCTGGCTCTTTCTTTGAATATTAGTAGGGCATTTTGTAAATGTTACATTAATGTGAAGGATTAGTGAAGTCACAAAAACACTATTAAAACACTTTTATGCTGAATAAAATTAAAGAATTCAATAAAACTTTTTGATACCATCTGTAAAATTTATGTACTTCTTGGAAATTTGTATATTTTTAGGCTATAATAAGTTGAAAACATAAAAGAGAAAAATGTATATATATATGTATATTTGTTGATGCAAATTAATTTAAAAAACTTATCAAAAAATGGTATAATGTTTTATATTTTTTTTTCCTATTTCATATTGATGCAAGTTCTCAAACCAAGAATTTTGTAAATTAGCTGCTTTTCTGTTATTTTTGATATTATGTTTTCTTCTCTATGTTCCCCCCCCCCCCCCGAAAAAAAAACGGATATCAGCAAACAACATTCAGAATCATTATGAGAAGGTATGGAATCATTTTAAAGTTTATCAAATAAGACTTAATATTCAATAATATAAACTTAATATTCAATTCAATTTTTATTTGCTTCTTATATTTTTGGTATGAAATTTTAAAGAAATGATGAATGTCTTGTAAAATTTTATTAAAAAATGTATTGATTTTCATAATTTATGTATGATTAATATATTATACTTTTTTACAACAGAAAAATCATGTTAAAATAAATTTTACGAAACAAATTGCAAATAGTCTCACTTTAAGCAGTTATCAACGCAGGGACAATTGTCTGCCTGCTAATGCTGCCGCTGGTTGAAATGCCGAAAAATATCTTAAAAATGATCTAAAGTCATTTGAGCAGGTTTACTGTAATAAGTTTTTGGAACTGATTTGCAACATTTTTCATCAATTTGAAAGAAATTTATTTTATTGTATCTTAAATTTTTTTTTTTTTTTTTTTTTTTTTAAACACTGGAATGAAAAAAGTGGTGGTCACTTATGTATGAAAATATTCATTATAGTGAAAAATTCTGTTCTAAAAACCCTAAATATTGCAACTAGTAATTTTTTGATTTTCAAACGAAGATTTGTCTGCTGATATCAGAAAAGTTAATATTGAATTATCAGGATAAAATTCTGAAAGAGCTTACTAATCAAAGATTGGCAAGAAAAAAAAAATGGAAAAGTGACCAACAAATTTGAATCACACTTATCAACCATAATTTAGAATGATTGTCATAACTTAATATGAACATCTTCATTATAAATCTGATGCTCTCAGATCTGTATTAATTGTCTTTTTCTAAATTTACCATGAGTAGCATAGTTAGGATGAAACAGACACGACAAAACACTTGTATAGTGAAATAAATTGGAAATTAAAAATTCTTAATTTTTTAAAAACGAAAACATAGTTGCCGAAACCAAGAATAGTTAAGGGATTGATGAAAGACAGAAGACCATGAAAATCAAATGATGCTTCAGTTTATATAGAATTCTCATAATGTGTAATAAAAAAAAATGAATACTTTATATCAAAAATTTAATTGTGTTATAAAGCATTTCAGTAACGAGTTCATATTGGATTCCTCAAGGGAAATGAAAAGTAACTGCTTCCAGGCTGGGACTTTTCTCTCATATTTGAGTATGCTGTTAGCCCTTAAAAGTGTTTGAAACTACTAATTTGTCCTGTTGAACAATTTGTCTTGGTCATGACTTGTTTATATAGTTAAAATTTTGGTAATTATTTTGTTATAAAGTTCTAAAATAACCAGCATAAAAAGCAAAAAGTGTAAATGCCTCATCCATGAGCAGTAATTAAAGTTTTGACAGAATTTTGTCCTTTGCTGATCCTATGTAAATTCATGTTGTATATGATCAGACAAATTTCTTGACATGACATCATGTGACTTCTAAAAAGATACTGAAGGTCAAACCGTTATTGACCTGCATTGATAAATGATATGTGAACTTATTTCTATCACAGCAACATAAATGTATAATCTTATGTGCTTTGTACTCATGGGTTTTTAATCTTTGAATAGAATTGATGAAGATGCATTGAATATTTACAGACTACTAAAAGCCAAATCTGCCAACCTAAATTCAGTTTCCTATCACTGTTTACATAGCAGCTTGTGCTACATATTTTGTTTTGTGCATTGAATATATTTTCCGATTTTGAGACAATTTTCTGTTCTTTTCTTGAATTATTAGTTCATAAGTTTTCAAATATCTATGTTTCAAAATAAATAAATTAGTATTGATTCTGAAGGTTTTTCAAAAAATGGAATACTTCTATTGAACCAAAATCAACTTATTATGCTCCTGTATAATTTACTCATCAGTTAGTAAATGGCTTATTAAGGAAGGAAATAAACAAATTTATAAATCTTTTGGCCTTATTTGATTTTTTTTTATGTTTTTAGATTTCAAATATGCCTTATGAGAAGATGTGATGCATGGTACCAGAACAATTAAAACATATGTCGAGTCATTACAGTTTTCTGAATGACATCTATAAAAAGAAATGGCCATTTCAAGGCTCTCGCTACCTGACTGTTATAATCAACACATAATGCAAGGAATCAAGTATCAAGGGATGAAAAAAAGTAATTTCATATTTGCTTCTCATAAAAAGTTTTTGATTTGCATTATATTTTTACTCCTTATTAATACATTTTTGTGGATACTATTGTATTTATCTGCGAAAGGAAAGTTTTATAGTTAAAATCCAGCAATAAAAAAAATGTGTAAAAATTGCATTCGAATATATCTTTTCATTGTACAAAAGGAAAAATTGTATGCCATCTATATTTCTTTTTTTCAAAAAAAAAAAAAAAAAAAAAAATATCGTGTAAGCATTATAAAAATTCTATTTTCTCTTTAAGCTTGTAATTCTATACTTGAGTGGGTATGTATAAAATAGTATTGAAGTAACATTTTTCTAATTAACTCAATAATGAAATGATACACATGCAATATTTGTGATAAAATACTTATTCTACGATCTAGTGTATAAAGGCATTTGTGGTTGCATACCAAAGAGAAACAGTATGCATGTTATATTTGTAGCAAAGTCTTCTCTCTACTATGGAGATTAAGAAAACATTCAAGAGCTCATACTACCCTTATTCATGTGATTTTTGTGAAAAAGCTTTTTCCAGGAAAGAGAAATCAAGAATACATTTACAAACTCACACCCAAGGCAAAATGTACATGTGTAAGCTTTGTGACAAAGCCTTTTCCAAAATTAGAAATTTGAAAGTACATTTATGTATGCATGTGCAAGAGAGACTATATAAATTGGATATTTATAACAAATCCTTTTCAAACAAGAGGATTTTAAGAAGATATATACAGATGTATATGAAAGGAAACAACATGCATGGGACATTTGTAATAATGCATTTTCTTAGCAGTTTGATTTAAAAAAAGACATTACTTTTTCCATTATACAGGCACAACAGAAAAAGTCGCCAAATAAATCATTAGTGAAAAAAAAAATCGTTTAAAAAATTTTCAAAATCGCATCAACTTTTTTTTTTTTTCATTTGGTAACTTTGTTCATATTGCCAGCATTTGTTTTGTCATTCTTTTTACTTGGTGACTTTACTCATGTTTGGCTCACATTGGTGATATCTTGTGCCCATATAACGGTAAAATATCAAATAGACATTTATTATTGCATACTAAAGAGAAATCATATATATATAACATTTGTAGCTAAGTGTTTTCCCATTAGAGGAATTTAAGAATACATTTATGCATACACACACAAGAGAAAGCATATTAATGCAATATTTGTGACAAAATCTTTTATTCCAAGTTGGATTTAAGACTACATTTTCAAATTGTATGTGAAAGATCATTTACTTGTGATGTTTGTAATTTAAGATTTTCCCATTCCATTACTTTTAAGAAACTATGTCAGAAACACATCATAAAGAATGAGTAAGTAATGAAAAAAAATTTGTAATACATAATTTCCCCATTATATAAGATTAAAAAATTTAAACAAAAGTACTCTCAGTTTATTGCTGTATATATGCATATTACTTGTTTCAACATTCTTCTTTGATGCTTTGTTTGATGTTTATAATTACATCACAATGAAAGCTTAGAATTTGTGTATTCAAACTTTCATATATGGGATTTGATGATTGATTCTGTCTATTAAGAATATTACACTCCCTTTTCCACCAAAGTATGGTGGTGTAATGATAGGGTAGATTTATTACCATGCAGCTTTTTTAACTTATTTTTCTATCTTTTGAATTTATATCTTATAATGACAGTGTGCTTGGCATCATGAAAAGTCCTTAAAAAATACTTAGTGTGAAAACCATTTTTAAGCACCTTAAAAGTGCTCAAGTTTAGAAGAAAGGTTCTTAAAAGTTCTTAAATTTCTCGAGAAGTGCAAAGAAGATATTCTTTTTTGTTTCAACATAAGATATTGCTTTTTGTTTCCACATTCGATGAATACGTTAAATCGATAACAGTCATAAATATTTGTTTACTATGTATATCAAAAAAGAAAACCAACAAGGAGGAAATATTCAATGAAGGGATACAAGAGTTTAAACCCATGTTAAGATAATGGTTAATGAACTTTTTTTTCATTTATTTTTTAAATATTGGGCAGCATGTTAAAATATTGAGATTGTTATTCCAAAAGAGTGAAATATGAAATATGCCAAGCTAGTTGCAACTCTAACAATGTTTCAACTTCTTTTACTCATAGTGTTTGAAATAGTTCTCTTCTTATAAAAGTTGGTTTAAAATTTTGGTAATGATATATTTTTTAATAAGTTATATATTAAAATGCCATTACCATTAGAAAGCTAATTTTTTAAATCTTTAATTTGCTGCAAAAATCATCTTTGTTCGATAATATTTTCGGATGTTATATTGGAAAAACGTCAAAATTTTGCTCACTTTTTAATTCAAATTCTAATTAAAAATTCGAAAAAAGGGGCTCTGAGGTGCGCATTCCCGACCTTCAAAGTATACATGTACCATACTGTTGTTAAAACACATATTTTAGAGTCTGATCCATGTTCATAAACCCAAGACTGACTGATATTCAACCATTTGACATATTTGGTTCAAAATTTGATATGAATCTATATATTAGATGCCAAACCAGTAAAATTTTATTTGTAAATTCTTTGCATTTTTTAGTTATTGGGTTCATTTGTACTCAAACATCCTGTGAATGAATTTTATTCAAAATTCGATTGAAATCTACAGATTTAAATGCAAATCCATTTACCAAATTCCTTAGGTGAAAGCATTTCTGAGTAATCGTGTTTACAAATGTTTCGAAGGATAAACATAATGCCAGAAGTTGAAAAGTCTGAAACAAAAAGATTTGTCGAAATTTAAAAGTTTTTTTTTTTATAACTATAATACTTCTTTTATAATTCTTATGCTAAAATATTTCTTATTGGAACAATTACAGGTAATGCATTTATTGCCATTGACTTATTCAAGATTTAGTTGGAGATAAATAATATCAATATAATAAACATGGAAGTTTATTATTTACTATTGAATGGTAAAAATCAAATATAAATAAACCATAGTACAAATGGCAGGCTGCTTTATTGACCGTTTTTACAGTTTCATTGAATTCAAAGCTTCGAAAAGAGCTACAAAGTATTAGAAAAGTTTTGGAGAGGGTTTGCTGTATCACTAAAAAGTTTAAAGAATTTATAGAGGAAATAAAAAAGAAGGCTACGAATAAAGTTTAATGGAGCAAGATGTTTAGTTGTCACTATTATTTGTGAATGGGAGTTAATTCTTGTATATTTCAAAACATAGATGAGTCTTTTTATTAAATTAAGATGGAAATTGATTAATTGACATTAATTCTATTTCCTACAACTTTTCCCTTTGATTGTATTTTTTTTATTTCCTTCCAATGGTTATTAAATACTTTTATTTTATTGAGCTATGCAATGCTTATATTACTGTAAATAGCCAAAAATATAATTTGATGCACAATCACTAATAGATACTTGGCATTTGTATTTGTAATAATGCTTAGATAGTCCTTTTGAATTTTATTAAAGCATCTATTAGTAACTACATACAATAATATATGTATTACTTATAAGTACTAGTAGATATTTCTTATTTCTATTTTTAATTACGCATCATTACTAGAAGGTACTTTGCATTTTTATTGATAGTTACTAGATACATCCATAGTAATCACGCATTAAAATGGATTTCAACTATTTAAGTTAGCATATATTAGTTTGTGCCATTTCTGCTTTAAAAAGCTACTTAATTTTTATAAAATCAGTTTAAAGTAATTTATATAAATAAAATTATCTATAATAATGGTGTTCACATTAAAACAATTCTTACAGCATTTTGCTCAGTACTAGTAATTAATTTTAAATGGAAGATGGATTGTCTTTATTCCACTCTTTTCAACTACAAAAATTGGTAAGGGGATTGCAGTTTTGATGACTAAATTTCTTTTGAAGATTTATATCGAATTTTAAATGTTTTTTTTTAATATTTTCTTTACTTTTTAAAAAAAAACTGATTATAAAATTCATTTTTATTTGCAAAAAGGCTATAATTTAAAATTATTTTTTAGGAGTGGATTTGATAATTTTTATTGATACTGTAATTTTAAAATATACATATTTACAAAAAATTTAAATGTCACTTCAAATATTTTTTCCTTGAAAACGTCCAGAAAAAGTTAGTTAAAAGAAAAATCTTTCAAAATGATGAAACAGATGTGTTTCACTTTCTTTTTTAGATTTCTGTTCAATATTTTTTAGTGTAATGGCAAATATTGCTGTTCTGTTGTTGAATTTTTTTAAAAAAATATTTTTAAATTTCTGGTTATCTTGTACTTAAACTTTTATGCGTTATCACAGTTTTCAAAATAAGAACTTTGCTTTTGCATTCATGTTAAAAATTTAAAAAATAAAGAAGCATTTCTATTTGAATAGGCAAATATTGAAATAAATGAATAAATCAATATATAACCACTTTAGGTAAGTTTCACTATTTTATCTCAGAATGTATTATGGCACTAACATTTCTATTTATTTTTTAGATTGCAGAGTTGCATTATGAAGATATGTGATCAACTATGCCATGACATTCCAAACCATTATTGAGTCATCACATCGTTCTAAACGTATACAAAAACATTTAGAAGGTTTGACTATTCCAAGATCCATATGACATTTTGCAGAGTATTGAATAACAGAATTTGAAGAAGTAATAATTTCTTTATAGCATCATTTTAAAAATATAGAATTATACCATATTTTATATCTTCATTCATGCATATTTCCTGATATTCTCAGGCATATTCTAAAGAGAAACACTATAAAGTATATTTCCCAAAATTATTTTAAGATGCCTCACCTCATCTAATTGTGATATTTAAATTCAACTTTGCTGACCATTTATATTTGATAGCCAGTTTATTTGCCTTATTAAAATTTGGAGTAGCTGCTGGAACTAAAAAAAAAAAAATCTCATACTTTTGATTTCTTAATTTGACTGTTTACAGAAAGAGTTGTTTTAAATAGAAATTTTTCTGATTACATAATCATTGGAGAACTTACATGTATGTGACATTTCTGAAAAAATAATTTATCAATGACCAGATTTAGTTAGACATTTATGATCACATACACAAGAGAAACCTTATGCATGTGACATTTGTAATAAAGCTTTTTCTGTCTAGTGGAATTTAAGAATGCACTTGAGGATTTGTACAGAAGAGAACCTGTATAAATATGATCTGTAGCGAAGCTTTTTCTAAGAGAGGGGATTTAAAAGTACACTTGTGGGTGCATAGGCAAGAAAAACTAATCATGTGATATTTTTAGCACAGCCTTTTCTTCAAAGTTGAATTTAAAATTACATTTCCAGATGCATTTAAAAGAGAAACCTATTTCATGTGTCTTTTATAACAAAACATTTTGTATTTCACATCATTGTAAACAGTTGTAAAAGATGAATAAGCATTTTATTTGGGATATTTAGTAAAGCATTTTCTATGAGCATTTCAGTACACAAATATATATATAGACACATACTGAGAAGAATTTTATTTCTATAACATACATGATTTAAATATTTTTTATATAAATAATTTGTACAATATATAAGTTAATGATGAAAATGAATAATTTATAAATAATCACTATTATGTCTTACTATTTATGCTGAAAAGCAAATTGCTTGTAACCCAGACATCTCCTTTCAGTCTATTATTTAACAATCTACCATTGATTCATTTCACTTCAAATAACATGATTAGATTCTTGATGCCTAATGAAGAACTGATACTTTTTAATTAATTATAAAGCATTTAATTGCAAATATTTTTTATGGATGCATTGACAGTTCTGCTCTGAATATAAACTAAACAACTGCAAAATATGAATTATTAAAATGTTTTGTGCATTAATGGTTAATAATTAACATAAAGTTAAAAATTAAACTGGAAAAATTATTAGTATTATTGTAATAAATAAATGATATGGAATGCTCATTTTTATGAACTGAGATTTTTTTAAATTAAAATATTAAATAATTTTTTGTTCTATTTTGTTTTGTATGACAAAATATAATTTTTTAAAATTACATTGTGAAACCTTTAAATGAGTATTTTCTAGTCAGTACTACATTATCAACAAAACTTTGTATTTTGTACATACATATTTGTCAATATATTTTACATGAACATATATTTATTGATGAAAACTAGTATTGTAAAAAAATTTGCTTCTACTTTACTACTGCTTATGTGCATATAGCATTTGTTTTCTTCTATGATGTTTTATACCTTTTTGATTTAAAATTACCCTTTAAATAAACCTATGGAGGTTTAGAATTGAAATGTGTGTGCCATATATCTGATTCAATTACTGATTTCATTTGTTAAGAAAGGTATACTTCCTTTTTCATTCATATATATAATGTAACTTCATGTTCTTAATGACACTGTTTTATCCATATATCTTTCTGTCTTTTAAATATGTGCCATATATAAAATTGAATTCTATTGTCACCTTTCTTATAAGTTTTTGTTTGAACT
This sequence comes from Argiope trifasciata, assembly GCA_026543055.1. NCBI lineage: Eukaryota > Metazoa > Arthropoda > Arachnida > Araneae > Araneidae > Argiope > Argiope trifasciata. Next base: position 2,290 of record JAPMOQ010049659.1, on the reverse strand, counting down.
ATGAATAATTAAAAATCTGAAAATTAGAGTCAGGTGTAAGATTTCTGAATAATTAAAATTTAGAAGATTTTTTTTATTGTAAAAATATTTAACAAAAATTGTAATCATAAATGATAAAGTGAAGATCATGAGATGATAGGCATGCAATTTTTAAAAAATTACGTATATTTATAAGCCAATTTTTTATGTAAATGTCTGACTTTATAAATAATCTTGCAAGAAAAGTTACCAAAAGTTTATGACATTTTGATGCATGCTGTTTCTGGCATAGCAGTTTTTATAATTCAATGATATATGTGCTATATTTTTTAATGAAGAAGTTATTTTTAACTATAATATTATATAATAGTAGAAAGTGGATTTAATCAAACTTCCTTAGCTGTGAAGATTTTTGTATGGGGATATCCAATAGAAATGATATATATTCTCCAATTTGCATTTGCTTCCAATTTAGCAAAAAAATACATAGGCATTTTGTTGTATATCATTTTTTGGCTTTTTACTATGTAAGCAAAATTATCATATATTTAAATATATATATATCTTTTGCATTTATTATCTGTTTTGTTAAAATATATATATATATTTATTTATTTTATCCTTGATTAAATCCAAGGATATTCTTCAAACTTAATATTGCTGTATATATGTTTGAAAATTTAAACTGTCTTGCTAAAAATTACTATTATTTGATGTGTAGATCGAGCTGTAATGTGTCCGAAAACTATTTTTAAAATGTTGAATTTCTTTTGACTAGAAGAAATAATGATATGTACATTGAAGTCATAAATAAATTAGAATAATATACATTAAAAATTTTTATCATAAGTGGTCAATAAAAGGGCAATAATATTTTAATTTTGCTGTTAATGTCTTTGAATGTAATTGAAAAAAGCACTTGTTATATAGATTGTTATTTTTGAGAATCATCGTTTTCTCTTTATTTGCCATCTGCTGCTAGTGTTTAGTTTAATTTTTGCTCTTTTAGTTATATTTAAAAAAGTGCAATGCATATAAAGAGACAAACTTACTCTCAATTTATAGAATATTCTTTGCCCATTTAACTATGTTCTAGTCACAATTACTTCAAGATAAACATACCATAGAGAGAAAGACTCATGATTTATAGAATATTCATTGCCCATTTAACCATGCTCTGATCTCAAGTGCGCCAAGATATGTATATCATAGAGAAAGAGACTCTCAATTTATAGAATATTCATTGCCCATTTAAGCATGCTCTGATATCAAGTGCGCCAAGATAAGGTTTTCGAGCAATTAATATTTCAAAATAAAGACTAGCAATTTAAGTGTTACTTGATGTATTTATGAGTTTCGATTTTGGAACTTTACTTATAATTTTTTAATTGATTGTATGTAATGTACAGAACGAGTCAAAATTATTCTACCATTTAAATTATAGAAATATATCAAGTGTAATAAATTATACACGTGATAGTCATATTTTTCAATTCATACTGAAAAGTGATATTTACTAGTATTTGAAACCTGTTACAATATTTCCTTACTGCATGGATGATAGCACTAGCCATTTCCAATTAATTAAGTTATTAATATCACACATTTTAAAATGGAGCTAACATAATGTTGACTTGTTCTGTATATATTAATTTATGCTAAGAATCTCTTTTTGTATACAAGATTTTATGTTTTGTATATATTGTTTTATAATAGAATTCATTGTTATAATAGAAAACTTATAATAGATTTCATGTACAATTATGCAATATTTTAATAGATTTGTGAATATGATGCTTATGCTCATCTAAATCATTGTTTTGTAATTAAAAAATATTTTTCATAATTTGCCTTATTTTTGTCTGATTTTTTAAGAAAAATGATTGGTGAAAGTATTTGATTCATGCATTTAATTGCAAAACCACGTTTTGAACATTTTATAAAAAAATGTTGTAAAAAAATAATCGAGAAATATACTATGTAAAAAATAGAAATACCGTCATACTACATAACAAGTCACCTTTGGCGACTGGCCATTGCATCAATCTTATTACACTTTAAAATGCCCTGTTAAATACTTTATGTAATGTCATTGTTAAATAATTTATGTAACTTGTCTTTTAATAGCTACTTAATCAAAATATTTTTAAGGTTCAAATCTTGATAGTCATATGCATTTATAAAGGCCTTAAGCCTGTAATGTAGTTTCTATATGTTTCTCTAATTATCTGTGAGCTCTCACAAAATTTCATTATTAAATTAAAATGGAGATGATTAATCTTCAATTAATATAAAAACATTTTTTATTGAA
>JAPMOQ010049656.1:8857867-8984581 GCA_026543055.1 Argiope trifasciata | reverse complement strand
TAGCATTAGGGTTTTGGACCAGATTCCCGGGGCCAGTGAAAAAAAAATGACTTATTAAGAATTCCAAACAGCCCATGATCAACAGATGTGGCTGGCTTGGTGGTTAAAGCGAGGGACTCATTTTTATTTTTATTTTTGCTTGTCCTCAGTTCGAGTCTCGAAAGCTGAAAACGGATTAATTATTACTTTTCTTATTTTATTATTATTTTGAGTTCAGTTTCTATAGTTGATCATATTTCTTGATTAATTTAAAAGTCGGAACCAAAATATTTTGATCAAATATTTACAGTTTTGTCTCCAACTTTCCTTCTTGAGTCCGCACGCATGCGCAGATCCATTGATATTCTTAGCATTAGGGTTTTGGACCAGATTCCCGGGGCCTGTGAAACAGGAAATGACCTATTAAGAAGTCCAAACAGAACATGTTCAACTGATGTGGGTGGCTTGGTGGTTAAAGCGAGGGACTCATTTTAATTTTTATTTTTGCTTGTCCTCAGTTCGAGTCTCGAAAGCTGAAAATGGATTAATTATTACTTTTCATATTTTATTATTATTTTGAGTTCAGTTTCTATAGTTGATAATATTTCTTGATTAATTTAAAAGTCGGAACCAAAATTTTTCGATCAAATGTTTACAGTTTTGTCTCCAACTTTCCTTCTTGAGTCCGCACGCATGCGCAGATCCATTGATATTCTTAGCATTAATGTTTTGGACCAGATTCCCGGGGCCTGTGAAAACAAAAATGACGTATTAAGAAGTCCAAACAGCCCATGATCAACAGATGTGTCTGGCTTGAAAAATTAGCGAAATTAGCAAAAGAAGAAAAAAAATTAGAAAAATTAGCTGCAGCGAAATTAGCAAAAGAAGAGAAAGATCCCGAAAAGAAGAAGTTAATAATCCTGAATGCCCTCATCGACTAAAACTCCTCTAACCACCCCGAGTAAACATCTTCTGATTGGCTCCACAGATACAACAGATTATCCATCTTCAGAGACCCCAGACTTCCCCAGGAACCAGTGCAACCCTCCACCTACTCCCCGTACGAAGGACCACTCTGATTGGTTCCCTCCTCACCTACCCTCTCATCCTCCCAGCTCTTACCTGCTCCGGACTCATTCAAGCCTTGGCTCTCGCTGTGTTAACATCTATCCCTACCCACAAAAGTATCAGAGTAATTTATTTGAAGTCATGTCCTCTTCATTTGTCAGATCGGGGATAAGCCCCTGCCGGGGCTAGGCGCCCCGTCAACCATCTCCTGACCGCGAATTATTCCAATCTTTTCCATTTCCTTTTATTATTTAGCATTTATTTACCGATTTTGTTCACCATTTTATTCTGCTATAAATTTGAATCATTAAACTGTTTTTGTTTATTTTACTCTTTCTGAAATTTTACTCGTTGCTTTTACATTCGCACAGAAATTTATCCGATAATTTTTTTTATTTGAAATTGAATTTAATGTAAATAAACTTTTTATTATTATTAAATTGTATTTATTTATAGAGAAATTTTTTAAGCCATTTGCTAAAAATTATTATTTATTAAATAACTTTTTAACAACATTAATTTTTTTATTTTTTATTTACTTTATTATTGTTTAATTATTATCCATTTGAAAGAATACGTCTCCAACCGTTGGAAATAATAGGAAATATTTTGATACAAAATTTTTATAAATAAATTCTTTTATATTATTGCGATTCGAAGTAACATTTGGTTGCAAGGATTCTCCATATAATATATGTATTAATATTTTACTATATACTAATTCTTTTCTAATAAAAGAGAAAATATGTATGTGTCTGCAGAGGAAAATAAATATGCTTTGGGGGTTGGGAGAGTGTTAAGTTTGGTAGAGCAATTTCTAATTTTTATTAGTTAAAAACAACGGTAAAAGTTTGATGCTTTTCTGCAATAACTTTCAAAAATGTTTTCCCATTAAAAAGGATTTTAATGCGTCTTTCGAGGTAGATTGTTGGCCTGGAGAAGTTCCATATTTGGCTGACAGTTAGCTATTTCTTGGATAGCAATATTAAGAAGCAATGTCTCAAAAATTAAATTAAAATTTTAATAAAAAATTAACAAAATTCAAGCATTTTCTTTAATAATTTCGAATCATATCACTAACCAAAAACAAGTTTGCACCATTTTAAAATTTAAAAAAATTAGTTTTTCAGTTAGTTTTTTAAAAATTCCATTCAATATTTTTCTCGTTTGGTCTTAATATTTTTGAAAATACTTTTAAGCACATTTTTCAAAAATATTTTCCATTGGTTTAGTAAAGTATACTTCTTTATGAGTATGTTGCAGTGATATTAAACACAATTTTAAGCGCATATTATTGTTATTTTAATTTTTAAAAAACATATAACTAAGCAATTAAAATTGCAACCATGGCTTCCTGTAATATTTTGAATGAAGATTCAAATCTACTTCGTTAATTTCATTTCTATTATTGCTGTTTTATTTATTTTATTTCCTTTATTTTTGGTTATCATAAAATTAAAAATTAGGTAATAAACATAACTGGAACGTCATTGGTGGGGTTTTTTTCCAAATAAAATGCAGTTTATTTTACCATTTTTTTATGGCTTTTTTTTCGCATTGAATAAAAAGTAATTTTAAAAATGGACTTTTAATATATTCATTTCTTAGCTCAATCATTTAATAGTATTTCTATCAATTAAAAGATAATTCTTTCCAAAGGTTTTGTTGATTATTTATATATTAGTTTGCTTAAACAGTAATTCTCATAATTATTCACAACTAAATACAACTTGTTCTTTTCTTGCAATTAATGCATTAATTGAACAAAAATTAAATTGATTGCAAATATATCATTAATTTCTATAATTAAAGTAATATTAAATGCATGATGGACAAACCAGCTGGTTACCAAAAACGGATGGTACATCCCTAATTATTTTGATTTCTCTTTCAAAGTCTAATTCTAACGATAATCATCCTTATAACGTAAATGTTTTTACAATGTGAAACAAAACAGTGCATATCAGAGAGGAAAGAGTTGTTAATATATCAAATTGTTTTAGCTAACATTAGAGCTCGTGTTTATCTTTGGGCTGTAGCCTTGTCATACATGAAGTACCACCTTAGTTATGCTCCGACTCCACTTAAAACCTAAAATAAATCAAGTTTATATTTCTAAATGCTTTTCTTTGTTTTTATATAATTTTTTTTATAAAAAGACAATTTATAGCTTAGTGTCTTTAGTAAAAATGTCGGAATAAATACAGATATATGATAGTCAATTTAATTATATAAAAATTTTAGTTTAAAAATTGAAGACCTCTAATGGAATATATTTCCTTTCCAAGATATATTTTAAATCTGATAAATTATTTGTTCATGATATGACTTTGCATTTTGAATATGAAATATTGTAAGTACACGGTGTATAAAATAAGCAGCTTACTAAATCAGAAATATATTAATATTTTGTTAACTGATCATTTTTATCAGCAAAAATTTGTTTGTCATATTAGCTGAATTCAAATTTAATTTTCTTCTAGTTGCACTATTTATTAAACCATAATCCTAATCTATGGTTAAAATATAAAAAAGAAAAAAAATATTTACCTTAATACATATAGAAATAAATTTACATTAACATATGTAGCATATGCTCTTCAAAAGCATTAATTTTTTAAATATCGTTCTTATATGTAAAATAAGTCATTAACAATAGTGCTGATAATACAATATTCAACAATATACTCCTACACCTTTATTGAAATTTTTACCGATAAGGTATGCGTTTTTTAAAACCATCTTTTAAACAATGTAATTATTTCTAATTTCAGAAGAATTCATGGCCATTTTGAATCTTCCAGGGACCCCGAGAAAAAGGCGAATCTCGTCCTTTTTCCTCCAATTTTTTATTGATTTTATTTTAATTTTTATTCAGAAATTTTAAGTTGTTAATTTTGAAAAATGAAGTCGCAAGTCCCTTTCAATACTGCGCATATAAAAAAAAAATGCGCAGTCAAAACGTAAAATTAATTTTAAGCAAAATATTGAAAACAACTTTTTATAACATTCTAAACAATATTGTAAAAGGAGGGTATATATATATATATAAATTCTATAAAAAATTATTCATTTGCCTTTATAAAAGGAAGTCATTTTCTTTTCTTTTTTTTTAATGAAAGAGACCATGAGTTCACTGAAATTTCTGCTCTCCAGGCATGGGTTAAAGCGTGATTATAAAGTTTGGTATGGGAAAAATGTTGATTACCTCATAAAAGAGAATCATTATACATCAATCACTCTCGCAAAAGAATGAAAGATACAGATTTCCTTCAGCTACTCTGTTTATCGAATTTTCTTCTAAAAGGTAATTAAATTCCATTAATGCTACAACTCTAGCACATATGCTGCTAGTTAAAAGAGCATCTGCCATAGACCACCTGTTGCTTTTGCTGCCGTAGGCAAATTGGAGTTCTTTTCAAAAGCAGCAGACATAAGTGAGATGGAAGTATAGGAATCGATTACAGAACTGTCTTACGTATCTGTTTTTCTATCTTGAGGCTCATCAAAGCACCTAATATTTCCCTATCTAAGAAATACTTTTATGCAAAGAAGCTTTCTTTGTGAAACTAAATCTAAACGATTTTATTTCGATTGTTAAAATGCCAAACAAGAAAAGGAAAAATATCAAAATATTGTTTTTTAAAATTATTTTATATAAAAAACACACCCTTCACTTTTAAATAGAATAGTAGATGAATAAAAATTTTGCAAGATGATGCTTTCCAAATAGCTTTTTTTTAAATCTTTCGTAATGGATATCAAATCAAAAAAAGTAACAATGTCAATATATATGCAATCGTAATTTCAATCTTACTGAAGAATTATATAGTTGATCATTTATTTATTCATACTTTAACATGAGTAAAAGGTCCGACTGTCGACTCTAGAAATTAAAAATGTATCATACATATTTTAAAGGTTAAAAGCGTGTGCTTTTTTGCAATACATGAAAATTTCCAATCACAATTTTAGCTAAACAAAATGTTGAGTTTTCCTTTTATAATTCCCAAAATATATTATTATACAAAAATGATATTAGCATCATTTTCCAAACTTAATAACAAAATCATTTTATTAATATTAACTTCTTTGTCGTACTGTTGTCTTTTTAATATTAATACGTTTAAAAAATATTTTTGATTGTATTTCTACAATAATTTTTATTACTGTGGTGAAATTCGTTTAATTCTTAATACCAATCTGTATCAAAATTGAACTAAGGTAAAGAAGAATTTATTCTTTTGCCATGAATATAAACTTGTTTTTTCTGTTACTCAACATTATACGTTTATTTCCATGTAACATAGCAATTATATAAAAAAAAAGTATGATAGCATTAATAAAAAAAAAATAATTTTTAAAAGGGTGCAAAAAAAAAAAAAAAAAAAAAAAAAAAAAAAAGGAAACATTATGATTGCAGTAGAAGCTGAAAAATCTTTTATAAACGAGGATAACAATTCTTTATGAGAATTATTTTTCTTCATGAGGGAAATTTTCTAAAAAAATGTTGTAAAGAAGTGTGAATTGATTAGTGATGACACTGGGCATTTCATTTTGAGGGTAAATACCCAGAATGCTTATTTACATTTCAATGAATTGTATTCATATAAAAAAAAGCTTTTTAGTTACAATCAACAATAATAATGTTGTAGACGATTTATTAAAAATTAAGTTGAACTGAATTAAATAAAAGATTTTTCTTTTCTTATTTAAAATGATATTGGAAACAAAAGTGAGATTTTACAATTTTTTTTCTTTTTTCAAATTTTTAGGCTGTGGTTTAAGCAGTAATAAGAATCATGCTTTAGATGTAGAATTTGAATTTTGAGAGAAGTTGCATAGATTATTGGCTTTGATACATATTGTGGAATATGTTATATAATATATTCAACATGTAAATGTTTGGGCATTCTCTTTGCTCAGTTAATTTTTTTTCTCTCAATTTCTCTTTATCTCATTAGAAATTTCCAATTTTATGATATTTATTTAATTTCAATTGCATTTTCATTTGTTAAAAGATTATTTTTCTTCTTCTTTTAGGAATACAATGGCACAAAAGTTCTTTCAACTGTATTTAAAATGTACAAAACCTTTCAATTTTTAAAACACTGGTTTCATGCAAACTCTCATCAAAATAGAGGTCAATACATATTTTGTTATCCTTCTCATATTTTTCAGTCTCTGTCCATCCTTTTTACTTCAATAAATAATATCTGTCTTCAGTTGATTGCCGTTTATTTTCTTTTATTGACCCAATTGGTTAATTTAACTATTTAAGCAGTTTCAATCTATTTGTACCATTAGCTTTAAAAATTTTACTGAAGGTGAATTGGATCACTACCAAATAATTATGTAAATTAACCTTTTTTCACATTTTTTTAAAAAGATGTTTTCTAAGTTATTAAATTGTCTATTGAACAAATGAATTTTCAGATCATCTGATTCAATAATTCTTATTCATTTTATTATTGATTCTAAATTGTAAATGACATTTTCATCTTAACAGAATTAAAATTCTTTATTCCACTGTAATTACAATTATTTTAAAACAATAAAATTTCTTCCATTCTATTTTTCTACAAGATTTTATTCTACATCCTCTTAGAAATTGTCTTTTTTTTAAAAAATAATTCTGTCAAAACCTCAATTTTTTAAAATAGAAGATAAAGTAGGTATATACACTGAAGTGACAGAAGTCATGGGATGACTGTTAATATCGTGTCGATCCTCCTTTTGCCCGGCGAAGTGCAACAACTCGACGTGTCATGGAGTCCACAAGTCGCTGGAAGTCCTCTGCAGGAATATTGAGCCATGCTGTCTGTATAGACGTCCATAATTGTGACAGTGTAGATGGTGCAGGAGTTTGGGCACGAACGTACCTTTCCATGATGTCCCATAAATGCTCGATGGGATTCATATCGGGCGATCTAGGTGGCCACATCATGCGCTGGAATTGTCCGGAATGTTCTTCAAACCAAACACGAACAGTTCTGGCCCGGTGACATGGCGCATTGTCATCTATAAAAATCCTATCGTTGTGTGGGTACGTGAAGTCCATGAATGGCTGCAAGTGATCCGCAAGCAGCTGAACATAACCATTTCCAGTCAATGATCGGTTCAGTTGCACCAGAGGACCGAGTCCATGCCATGTAAAAACAACCCACACCATTATGCAGCCACCACCAGCTTGAACAGTGCCTTGCTGACAGTTTGGGTCCATGGCTTCGTGGGGTCTGCGCCACACTCGAACTCTACCATCAGCTCGTAACAACTGAAATCATGACTCATCTGACCACGCCACGATTTTCCACTGGTCTAGGGACCAGTCGATGTGCTCACGAGCCCAGGAGAGTCGCTGCAGGCGATGTCGTGCTGTCAGTAAAGGCACTCGAGTCGGTCTTCTGCTGTCATAGCCCAAGGAAGACAAATTTCGCCTCACAGTCCTATCGGACACGTCCCTCGTACGTCCCACATTGATTCCTGCAGTTATTTGACGAAGTGTTGCGTGTCTATTAACATTGACCATTCTACACAGACGTCAGCGGTCTCGGTCGTTAAGTGCAGGTGGTCACCCACTGCGCTGTCCATGATGGGATGGGATGTCTGAAATTTCATACTCTCGGCACACTCTTGATACTGTGGATCTCGGAATGTTGAATTCACTAACGATATCCGCAATGGAATGACCCATGCGTCTAGCTCCAACTAACATTCCACGTTCAAAGTCTGTTAATTCTCGTCGTGCCGCCATAAATCACGAAAAACCTGTTCACATGAATAACTTGAACACAGATGAAAGCTCTGGAAAACGAACTGCGCATTTATATTTTTTCGCTGCGATACTACTGCCATCTGTATATTTGCATATTGCTATCCCATGACTTTTGTCACTTCAGTGTATAGTAAGTAGTACTAAGTAAGTCTTATAGGTTTTAAGGTCTTTCATCATCATCTATACTTATTTTTAAACACAATATCCCAAAAATATTCATCACTCATCATTTGAATCAGTTAAAACAATATTAGTATAGCACTTTTTAAGGTGGAGCTTATGTTTTTCATTTTATTAAGAGTTTAATTTATTAATATACATTATCATATAACAATAATGAATATTTGTAAAGCAAATCACTTATATTTCATGAATTATTACGGCAGAATCAAAATGAGAAGATATTAAGCTTCCATAAACTGAAAAAAAGAAAATTTTCTTGACAGAAAGGTAAATGTTGATTAAAAAATATGTTCTAAATATTATGCAAAAATTAACAAACGGTTTTTTTTACAATAGAACTGAAAATCAGATTGTATTAATTCAGAGTGTACTTAAGATTATGATATTGAATTCAATTATAATTTTTCTTTTTTAAAATTAAAAAGTGAATCCTTTTTTCATTAAATTTTTTTATTTCTGTGCATTATAACATTTTGAGCAAATTTAAAAGCATGAAGAAAAAAATAGTTAAAATGTCCAAGACATAAGAACTTTTTAGTTTAAGTTTTCCTTTAAAATGTCATTACTTCAGTTATATAATTAGAAACAATCGCTTATATTACTTTCTCAAATTTAGTATGGCTTCTATCAAAATTCTGATGTTGTGTATCAAAAGAGAAATTATATTCAGGTATGCATAGATAAATTTATGACGCAAAGAATTTTGGAATAAAACGTACATGTATTGAAAAATAATTTTTGAAATCCTGTAGTATTAATCAGCTAATGCATATATTGATTTTTAATTCAATATAAATCTTGTTTTAACAAAATAAAAATTAGTTTTCATTAAATAGAAAACAGGGAATTTTTATTGCTTCATTTGAAGATTTTTATTTATCAAACTTTCTTTCTATTTCTTTACATCACAAATTTTTGTATGTATGAATTATTCAATTTTAAAGGTATTTGTCATGCACATTATCAACATTAATAAAAGAACTATTCTGAGTAACACTGGTTTTATAATTTATTTTTTCGACAAAGAAAATAAATAAAAAAAGAATAGATAAAACTGTAAGAATGTGGATATGGATTCTATTATTGCAATTGTTAAACCACAAAAATACAAATACTAGCAAATAACAAAATCAAAGCATGCTTGCAAAAAAAAAAAAAATGTTTTTAATGTTCTATAACAGTAATTTATTTCTTAATTAGATTTTTTTAAATGGCATATACTTAACCACATTTAAAAAATATCAGCTAATTAAGAAAACACATTTAGCTCTGTACAATAAATATTTCCATTGAATACAGCCAAACTGCAAGAAATAAAATTAAAACAGTACCAAATAAAGCATCATTTTTAACTTCCATTTAGAATTTAAATGAAACTTGTAAGTTCATTGCATTGCTCAGAGTAAACATTAAATTTCATTTAACAAACCAATAAGCTATAAAATTTTTTTCTGAGATAAAATATTAGTTTCTTTCAATTTATTATAAATTCAATGAGGCAGTGGAAAATTCAGCTTTTGCAATCTCTCATTGTTCTCAGCCACACTCATTTTTAACCAAAAATTAGATTCATAAAACGTAATTATTAGCAAAGATAAATAAATTATATTACGGTATAATCCTTTTATTAAGAAAGATCGTGCAAATCGTGTACATAAATAAGGCCTGCCTTCTTCTTGGATCCGCTAAGCCAAAAGCGTTAGCCCACTTATTTTGGCGGGTAAATAAATGTTCACCTTTTGGCGCAAAACTTTTTTCCGCGAGCAACCATACATCTTTTCTATCACCAGCGGAATGAAACCCGTCCTCCAGTGTTACTCCCCCCCTCTGCTTCGAATGTTTTCCCCCATTGTGAACTTCTATGAGGATTCACGCATCCTCCGGTTAACGAGTCCGTAAAATGTGCTCTTTGGGATAATATTATGTGTAAGCATTTTAGCGTGTGTTTATAAATCTGAATTTGTGGCTTTTTGTTCTTGTTTTTGTGACTGTTATGAAATGCATTCAATGAATGTGATTAATACTAGTAGAAAAGTTCTTTTTGCAGTGTTTTGATCCAGATGGAAATATAGCATCTTTAAGATACAGCTGTTTGTTTACGGTAAGTAAAACAAAATGATTTTTCATAATTTAATTTTATATTTCGATAATCAAATATTAGAAATAAATGTCTTGGTGATCTATATTATATATCGACAATTTTTCGAAAAATACTTATTGAGGTGATAGGTTTCGGATATTATGTATAAATTTATTTTAGAATTAAAAAACATTTTTAGTTTTTGTTAAAAAGAGTTTTGATCAAATTTTCAGAAAAATTATCGAAGTGTGCATATCGTTTTTTGGTGTTGCAATGATAAAATCCATTGTGAGTTTTATGATAATGTGTATTTTATTTCAATTATCATATATTTGATGTGTCCTGAATTATTTATGCACGTATCATTTTTATATAGTGTATTAATTTAAATGTGCTAAGTATATTTTTACTTTATTTAATATTATACACTATAATTAAGATTTTATAACTAATTATTCTGACGGTATGCTGAAAAAAATATGAACAATTATAAAAATGCCTGTTTCTCTTTTTGTATGTTAGTGGATTCACCATGTTTCGTTTCCTGATTGGTTGTGTTCATTTGCATGAAACAATGGTACAACTTCTATGTGTTAGAATACAATTTTCATTAGCAATGGTGAAAAAATTCCCTAGTGTTATAACAAAGTGTGAGTTTCTAAAAAAAAAAAATGTTCTTATAGATACAGTGAGTAAAAAGGCTTAACTGAGCCTGCTTTATTTTAATTAAAATCACAAATTATTTTTCAAGTAGACTGTTAATTTAATATCAGTTTCGGAACAACTTTGATATACACCCCCAAATTGGAAATTTGGCGACTTTTTTTTCTCACCAAGCAAAATATCTGCTTTTGGCGCCTTTTTTCTCTCGCCAAGATGGATTTTCGCGAAACACAAATAATTAATCCTACCTAAAAAGCAACCCTAAAAAGTCCGTAGGGAGTGCCAGATTTGGCGCGTAATTTTTGGGGGTGTATATCAAAGTTGTTCCTCAGTTTCTTATGTTCCCTCAACTTCCAGATTGTTTATTCATATGGCTCAGTTATCCATATTTGGCAATATATTTTTAATGAATGAATATTTCATTTTCATATTTTAAATTTTGATACAGATAATTTCTAAACAGTGTTTGTATAGAAATCCTTGTTAACTCTTGTTGAGGAGGAAATAAGAATGCTTATTAAGTTTAGATAATATCGAATTGTTTTAATTATATATCATAATTAACACAAAATCATCTAATGAAATTACCCTATATGTTGACAACTTCATTTTTCCTCCTCATCAACTTTACTGTAACCATATTTTACTAAAATATCATATGCAAAATAACGATTACTTTTTGTTTTATAATTAATAATATTTTTTTTTGTATTGTGCAAGAAATGAATAAAACTCACTTTCGATTATTTAAAATATTATTGAATAAATTTTGTTAAGTATCATAATCCACAGAAAGAAAAAATCTCTTGATTATTAAATTTTTCTCAAATTCTGAAATTAAACTCTCGTTCTCATTTCTTTTTTTGCTCTGATTTTTCATGCATTAAATGATTTTACTTTAGCATCTACTGAAAATTCCAATTTGATAAAATAAGTGGCAATTCGTTGACTGTTTTAGTATGTGATTCATATTTATTAACTACCAAAACTCAATGAATTGCATAAAACTTTAATATTTTTTAATAAAACTGATATTAGGTCAAAAATTGAATGTATTACTTTTCTCTCCTTAAGCAAAAGATCTAGATGGAACACTGGTATCAAATAGGTCTTGAATCTTTGTAAATTTATCTGTATTATCTATTTTAAAGTATTTCTCAAATTATTTAATAAATTCCTTTGCTTTATTATTCTTGATGTTGTGACAAATAAAATTAAATTCAAAATGTAAATACAAAATTTATTTTCTGTTTTGTGGCTTATCCCACCTGGTTAACAGTAACATCAAACCATTGCCATCAGCCCGAACACCTGCAAACAATGCAACACTGGCTCAGGACTCAAGAGCAGCCTTATTGTTTGCTAATCAATAAGTAATGATAAAGAGCTTAAAATACTGCTTCAATAGGTCAAGGACCTGCAGGCTGAAGTCTTGCTTGCCTCAATCCTGCATTTCATTTAGCTGAGCATAATGGAATGGCCTTCATGCCTTGGATGACCCTACCAGGAAAATCTATCGCCTATTCTTCCCTGGAACACTCCCCTGCCGCGATGAGGCAGCAATGCAGGATTTTAGGGAGAGGAAAAATTATTTCATAAAAAGCATAAACATAAATTATATAAAATTTAAGGTGCCTTTGAATGATAGTCTCCTCTAGTACTGATTCCCTTGAATACCAAAGTGTAATCAGTAGAACCCCATGACATTTAGAAAATTAATAGCTAGATTAAATTATACTATTAAAATTTGCTAAACAAATTGTACATAAAAATGTAACTAAGTTGAAAATCTGAGAGAACTTTTTGAATTTAGGATAATTTATAATTGTTTTAGGCCAGTTCAAAAATCGTTAATTTTCAAGATTGCCAAGTTTTTTTATGTCATCTAAATATAAAAAAATTGGCTAAGATATAGGATAAGTGTGCATAATATATTTAGTATAATTCTTTGCAATATTACAAATAATTTGATTGACTGTAATAATCTTATATTTCTTTCTTTTACTTATTAAACTAATGTTTATATCTTAGTATAGTAATTAACAGTTGTACTTTTGAAAAAGCATTTTGTTAAATGATGTTTAAAAGTAAACCAGATTTGATAAATTCGGCTTAAATTCGTCACCTCATGATAATTACAATAATTTAATTTATAATTGCCTCTAATTTTACTTAATAATAAGCATCTTTAATACTAAGCATATGTCGTCATAAACTGGATTATCAAATAAGTTAAAAAAGTGTCTAGGGAGTCTCACAGTATATTATAATTACCTCTAATGTTACTTAATAATAAACATCTCTAATACTAATCACATGTCGTCATAAACTGGATTATCAAATAAGTTTAAAAAGTGTCTAGGGTGTATCATAGTATTATATCTCCCTCTATTATTTGTATGTTAGAATTAACTTATTTTCTTTCATTTCATTGACTGAAGCAATAGTTATATTCAAATTTCATTTAAATTTTAGAAAAATATTTTAGGGCTTTATGATTTAAAATTCCTTTGCAGATGAACATGGTTTAATTTATTTTGCTGTTGGTTACCAGATTCAAAAGTTAATAGTCTTGGCAAACTTTATATTAGGTAATTTAGATTGCATTAAAAAACAGTTTATATATTTTTATTTTTTACCATTTTGCATAAGGTTATAGATTTGAACTCTGAATTCTGTTTTTGTACACAGAGTACTTTAACAAATTCTCTTGAAGAGGCCTGCATTAAAATGTTTTTAAATTTCTTTTTGACATAATGTTTTCTACCTTAAGACTTCATATGTAGATATGCTATCAAAAACTAGTAAGACGCATATATGGTTTTAAAAACTGAGAAGAAAAAAGCCTAACTCTTGAAACTTCCTACAAGCTCACAGAGGACTTAATCTAGCCATGGGATCACAAGTGGGCATTTTCTTTCAAAATATAAGAATGATATAGTTTTCTGTTACTTCAGTGTGAAATATATCAGATGAATATTTTACTTTTTTATGCTTTGTGTGTAGATTTAAATTTTTAATTTATTTAATTTAGGATTTCATCCAGATGACTTAGGGATTTCAGTTTTGCATGAAAAATTTATTTTTTCCTCTTTTCTAAATTTAGTGTTTATAAGTTTTACTTATGGAGAAATTCTTAGACTAGCTTATAAAAATTCAGGAGCTTCATCTATTGTGCATTTGCATATTTTTCTAGGATGATAGTTTCCAGAATACAATTTCCCCTATATAATTGCTAGGAAAGTATGCCGATACGTGGTATGCTTGAGTTTGCCTGATCTTCCTTTCTATATCCTGAAATCTGTAAAATCACTTTTCTTTAGAATTAGTCCCTTATTATTTTGATATTTAGTCCCTTAAGTGCTCAGGGTTTATATACCACTTTGTGAAGTCTTTTTGGATATGTAGATACAATTTTACAATGCTCATTTTCTATAATTTTTTACTAGCCATGTAGCTGTGTATACTATTTTGGAACTCAATAACTGATATAAAACAGAGGTTTGCCTGAGATAATCCGATATTCTGAAAAAGGTGAGAGGTTATTGAAAGTGTTAGAATCTGTAGAACTAGTGATAATTTTATCATTCTGAGTAAGTTGCAGTTAGTGGTGTTTCTTGCTTGATAGTTTCTTTACTTTAGTTTTTTTGTTGCTTTTACATTTTTTATTTATTAATGAATTTGTATGAATATTTTCTGCCATCTACAAGATAAGATGCTACAGAATATGATTGTCATTAATAATTTCTTCATTAAATTTTACTTATTATGATTTTCCTAAATGTAAAAATAAACTCTTTTTAAATTGCAAACTGTGCCATTATGTTGGTTATAAGGCTTTGTGAATAAGGAGTGGCACTGAGGAATAAATCACATGAGATTTTGTTCACATTTAGCAGACTTCTTATCGTATTTTTATCATGTATTTCCCGACGGATCTGAGACAAGCTTGCAGCTTTAGTCTTGGAGTGTAGCAAATTTTGTGTTTTTCATTTAACTTTTTATTGTTTTCATAATATTAGTTTTTATTTGTGCAAATTTTTTGTTTTTCTGTAATATATATATATATATGCATGAAATCTATTATTATGAAATTTTTTACGGTTAAGAATTTGTGTTTTCAAAATTAGTAAATCTCAACTTATAAACTCTCAATATTTGAGAGTTTATAAGTTGTTATTTGCACACCTAGTTTTTTTTACAAAATCATTCATTTTTAAAAATTTTAATTTATATCCATTTTTATTAAAAATCTGCCCTGCATTTTGTGTTAAGCTGAGTTGTTTAAAGATTCTTTATTTTTCTTGCGTTCATTAAATGAAATGTCAATAAATAACAAATCATTTCAGTCATAAATAAAAAAATTAGTCATTTTGTGAGGAAATAAAATGCTTCAATTACACTCCTATTTATTATATAATATATTTGGATAAGTGGAATTGTCTTATAAATGGTCTGGTTTGTTTTCATGCTTATTTCGGATAAGTTGGAGTAGAATTTGTAGTTTCACCTCTAGATATTGCCATTCTTGGAGAAAATAGTGTTGTAAATAGGATTTCATAGTAAAACTTTCAAGTACTATATTTACTAACTAAAATGCATAGAAGTGTACTGAATAAATGACATGAAAATAATAGTATATAAATGTGCAAAGATAATTTGTTTAAAAAAATTCAAGGATAACACACAAATCGTTTACTTTCATTCCCCTTTAGCAATTTAAACATAAACTCATCTATAGATGAATTCTTGACTTTAAAACTTGGATTTTCTAATTCATCAATTTTCTAATACTTTAATTAAAATTTATTTTGAAGTATAAGAAGTTCATCATCTTTTACTGAATCTTATTCCAAATTTATTGACAATAAATTTAAACATGCATTAAAAATAACTTTTCAACTCTTATTGCATTATTCATTCCTCCATATAGATAAATTTATTTTAACAATGGTCCCCTCTTTTAATACCAAAAATATATTAAAAATACGTATTACCATTCATCATGCAATTTGAAATGTTTCATTAATAATTCATATATTGTATACTTCTATTATTTTTTAAAAGAAATTGCCCTCATGTTATTGTCTGCAATATCCTAAAAAGTTCAAATAAATGAAGAAAATTCCTTTTAACTTATTAAATTACTTAACATTTTAGCCATATTTGCATAGTTTTACTGAAAATAAAACCTGGTCTTTCTTATAAATTTTTGTATCAAAAGATGTGCTAAGACTTATTTTTGGTGATGTAACACTTATTTTTGGTGTAATGCATAATTTACATTTTATCATTTGCAAGAAATATTTGACATTGCTGAAGGAAGCCATACTCCTGTGATGTGATGGTTTGAATTTTTCTGACTGAGATGCCTTTTTAAGGGCAAATACTTGAATATCAGCCTGGCCTGATTTTAAACAAATATAATGTGGTTTATTGAAATTTTAAATTATGATACTCTGACTTGAAAATGGAGCATTAATTTTTTCTCTTGGATTTAAGTAATGTCTTTTTGCTTTGATTCATAGTGTATGTATGTACAATACATCAAAATGTCATTTTATTGATTTGTTAAAGAGAATTTATATATATAAACCTTTGTTTGGTGAAGGAGCATCAAGAGAATGCATGATAAGGCACAGTGACATGTGCTTATATATACAGTTTTTATAGTCAAAATTTGTGGTCTAAGATTATGAAGATCCAGTTTAGTCAGTAACTTTTAACTTATTGAACTGCAATGATGCGATGCTCAAGCCCAAATAAAGTTTATTGATAAATGAATAGGAAAGCTGAACAAGTTAGTACCATATTAAAATAATACTAAATCATAAACTTCATTAAAAAAATTTAAATATCTTTCTGATATATAACTATTATCTTAACAGGTTTTAACGAAAACTGTGCAGCAAGAAGTTCAATGTAGCAAGAAGCTCAAGGCTATCATTGGATCTCAAACAAGCATTATCCATCCTGTCAGAATTTATTATTTGGATGCGAGTGATGGGAAAACTTATTTTGTCATCGTAACTGATGACCGAAAACATGAGTGTAGTATATGAGATCCAAAAAACACTTTAATCATTGTTCTGGAATATAAGTTCCCACATACAGCGGCTAAATTTGTGGACACTTTTGAAATTATGTTTTCTAAATTTGTATGCTTATGGAAAATGTATCGTTTCATAAAATGCAGACTTTTATATGCCATATTAAAGACAATTTCATGCTGATTTCAATACAAAAAGTAAAATTCAAATATCTGCAATACAAAAAAAAGTTGAGTGACAATAAGTGTAAAGAGGCATTAGATGCTGATGACTGCAGTGAGTTATCACTACTTAGTAGGGTACCTTTATTTTATACAACTTCACATTGATGTTCAATTTAGCTTTCAAGAGTTTTAAGCTCTTCCTTCATTATTGCATGATGGCAGGGAACAATTATAGTCTCAATTAATTATCATTTTTTAGATAAATGCTTCATATGTACAAGAGTTTTCAAACGGTGGCATAAGTTCTCGATACTTTTGAGGTCAGTACTATTTTCTGGCTATGATAAAAATTCAATGTCTTTTGTACTAAACCATTCTTCCGATATTTTTGCTGTGAATCAAGGAGATGAATATTGCTGAAAAATAAATGGTCCATTGTTAGGAAATCGATCATTGATGGAAGGTGTAAGTTTTGGCTCTAGAATAGTGGCAGTGTATTTTCTTGCATTTAATGTCCCATCGATAACATGAAGGAGACCAGTATTGTCTGCTGACATGCATGACCAAATTAGAACACTGAGTTCTTCATAGTTGCCTGAATGCAGTCAGAATGTAACTCTTCACCTATTCACCTATTTTTGATATCAGTATCGAATAACAATATGCTTGTTTCATCACTCTATATAGCTTGACACTACTGATCATCTGTCCAGTTAATGCATTCCTTTCCCCACCGTAACCTTTTTATATGTTGCTGTAAATTAAGATAAGGATTTTTTTGTTGAATTCTACTTTTTAATTTAACATTAACATGGTAACATTTGCAACCAATCACAAAAAAAAAAGTACTTCAAATGTTTAACTAGGAAGGAAAATCTTCAACTGCATCTGGATAGACAGTACTTATGTATGTGTGTAGAGTACAGTGCAAATGTACTTATCAATTTTTGAAAATTCACTATTAAAATATTAATTTCTTTTGTATTTCTAAAGAAGTGTATGATTTGAGAAGACACAACAGTGCTGTTCAAACTCTGCTTGGAACAATTTTATTCTACAGCTTTTGACCTACAGATGACTTGGTAATATTTGATGCTAAAAAATAATAGTTGTGACTAAAATCTTGCTCTCTCTCTTTCTACTTATGTGACAAGTAGTGAACTTTGTTCGTCAAAATGGAAAATTATATTCGGATTATTTTATTGGTTGTATTTAAGTCAATATATGATATTTTGGTATGTTTAATGCAAAGAAGACGCCTCTGTAAATTTTTATATCCTCATGAACTATCAGTATAATTTTTTCTTATCCAAGATGGAAAATATGTGTGCAGTACTCATTCCTCATATCAATGAAACCTAGCAACAAAATAATGGGTCGGCAGAAATTACCAGTTCTCTCAATAATGCATGGTACAAGTTCAATAAAATTAAAAAAAAAAAAAACCTTGTTAGAAAATTGAAGAACAAGACATGTAGAATTTGAAGTATTTTTTAATAGTGAGATTTGAAATAATGCTTCTCTCATTTAAACAAAAGTTGTAAATATGTGCTTAATTTTGCCATTAAATTTTTTATTTTATTAGTTCTTTGCTTTAAAATCTTGATTCTTAAAGCCAAACTTGTGTAATCTTGTGTCTTCATAGTTTTTAAAGCAAAATGGCTGTATTTAAGCTGAAGGATATTTAAATTTAATTCGCTATAAATTTGTACTTTAATTTAAAATTAATTTTTCCTACATGTTAAAAAATTAAATTTTAAAAATCCATTTATTTCATATTTTTATGTGCCACTGAATATCTTTTAAAACAAAAGTAATTAAAAAACAACAACTATCCCTTTTCCTTTGGAATTTACCTCATTTAGCATAAAATGCAGCATTTTATTTAAAAGGAATTAAGTATTATAAAATAAAGCTAGGATTTTTTTCCCTTCTGACCATTTATATGTATCTGCCGATTTATGTTTCCCAAATTCCGTACATAGTAAAGTATATTTATAAGAATTTTCAAGTCTGGTTGGTAAATGAGGAAGTTTATTTTGTTTAAAAGAACGAATTTTGATACCTAAACTTATTTAATAAAAATTATGAAATAATGGTATGAATAGATTGCTTTAATGTATGAAAGCAGCATTTAGGATGCATGATTATATTTTAAAATTATTTTACCTTACTATACATTTATTGCTTATGTGTATTTCAGATTTTTCCATGGATAGGCCTATTATCCAGGATATAGAACAACTGCATTTTCTTTCGTCATATTATTCTGATACAATGGATGAACTTTCTAAAGACCTAAGTAATGCTTTAGATGAATCTTCTGACCGTCGAATGCATGAGAGTAAAACAAGACGAAGTAAAGCTTGGAAATGTCGTTCACAAATAAAATCTAAGAATAGATTTATATTAGGAAATAGCATTCCAAAATCAAGTCCAAAAAGTGAAGATTCTGATTCCAGTCTCGATGCTTGGATTCATGGACAGATGGATTTTTCTGTTAATGATTCTTATCATCATACAGACTCTGATGATAGAGATAATAATGTTAATGATATTGATTACCATTTGTCATCATGGAGACACTGTTCGCCTAACTTAGTGGAATCTGATTCTGTGAATGAAAATCACTATCCCTACAAAGAACCTCGTAGAAAAAGAAAATTTAAACGAATGACAGTTGATCCTCCATTTGTGACTGACCGTAAATCCCCGCCTAGTGCTGTTACATTTACTCAGAAAAATAAAAGGTTGCGTAATCTGAAATCCCCAAAACTTCCCAAAATTCCAGCTAAATCTCCTAAACTTTCCAAAATAACTGTTTCTCAGTTATCTTCTAAAATGGAAAATTTTTGTATGGAGTTTGGGAATGCAGCTACTTCTAGTGGCAAAAGGAAACGATGTGCACATGAAAGAAGTGTGGAATGTAATGGATGTGGCTGTAAAGCCACTATTTCGTCCAAAGATAATTCTGAGTTCGTAAAGATTTCTTCTAATCCATTCCATCGCCTGGGGCGTCGTAATCCAAAGTCTCAGTGAGTGATTTGACATATTTCTAGATTATTCTCTATTTAAAAAAAATAACTACATTATTAAATTTTTTACAGTATTGAATGCAATAGCTAAATGTTTTTAATTAAAAAAAATTATGCAGAAATATCATTGGAAATTATTGAGAAAAGATCAAATTTCTATTAACCTGACAAGTTTTAATTTTTTAGGGGAGGGGGAGGAATCTGCTGAAAATTTTAAATTTATTTATTAGGTTATGCTAATCTGCAGATTTGTTCTTATTTATTCCTGTAAAATTTTACTTCTTTAATTCTAATTTTACATTTAAAGAAATGCTATGAAATTTATTACTGTTGAGATTTTAGTTAAGAAATTAGAATATCATCTTTATTTCTGTTCTTATGTAATTAAAAGAAAGGATCTGCAGTTTCCTTCTACCACCCATTGCATGCATCAGATAACTGAGTAGGACCTGACATGTTACCTGCATATGCTAATGATTCTGTTTCAGAAGAATCACAAATTAGTAGGACTTTTAGATCTACAAGATTCTTTTTTTAATTGGTTAGTTATTTAAAATAATTCATCGTGCAGTTGTAGAATCATTTACATTTTCAAAATGTTATTTTATTTCATTAAAAGCACATTTTAAACTCGCACATTAAACATTACAAACTTCAAGATAATACATTACTTTATATTGCTTACAATTTCGATTCTTATTCGATCAATGACTGAACAAGTATGTGCAGGTTTCAAGGATATGTCACTCACTTCAGTTCATTTACCTTCCTCTTCACATCTTCCCCACTTTTTGAGCGAGTTTCTACTACTCAAAGACATACAAAATTCTACGAAATAAATTGAGCTTATCAAGAACATTGATATATTGCTTATAAATCTACATGTAATGGTTCTTTATTGGAAGACGTGTCAGCAACTCTTCCTTACATGCAGTTTGAATTACATTTTTTCCATGTTTCTGGAGAGAGTCAATATTTTTAAGGGTGTAATGACTTGATCTCGATAAATCAAAGAATACTCAGAATTTTGTAGACACTTTTTTATTTTACAGCCCTATATATGTTTAAAGAACAACTCGTTCTTATCTTGATTAAATAATTGCTATTTACATCACAACAGTCCAAGTTAAAGGGTCTTACTTGAAGATCAGCTCTCCGTTAAATAGTAAACACAACACCACTGGGAATTCACAGGTTGGTCAGTCAGTTATCATTTCAGGCGGCGCTCCAAATCTACCGGACTCATGGGCGTACTCCAGCTGTCTTCCAGAAACCCTTCTCCCTTTTTCAAAACACTCTGCGTCTTTTATCAGAGGACAGTCACCGCTTCCTCCTCTTCTTCAGTGGCTACCGGTCCTCTCTTCCTTCCAATCATGTCCAGCCAAGGGCGTCAGTCTGTCGTCGGGAGGTAATTAAGGCGCATCGAAAAGTCTGGAACATGGGGTCCGCTTACAATAGGGAAATTCGGCATCCAGATGTTTGATGTTCCAATGTCTCTGAAAGCGCTATCACTGTCTTCTGAGCGAGGAATTTCCACGTGTGTTCTTTCAGCTATAGATGCCTCAGGTCTCGAAAGTAGATCTGCAACATCTGGTTATCTCAAGGTGTCTAGCAAACACAAAGGCAAACCAGCTGGCGGAAATATTTTATCACTAAAGGGGGACGGAGAATGTAACAACTCCCCCCACCCTTGCAGAAAGGATTTTTTCTCGGCATTAACAAGAAAAAAAATCCTGATTATATCCAATAAACTTGCTCATACTACTGACAGAGGCCTATTTAATACACTTAAAATTTAATCTTCTTGAATACATTACATAAACTAAGATAATAATTATAAAATAATTATGCACCTCTTACAGTATGACAGCTCCATGCCTTATGCTAAACAAAATATTATTTCTTTTAGATCTTTTTTTTTTTTTTTTTTTTCAAAATTCATGGAAACAAACAAAAAATCTAATTTGTGATTTTCGTTCGAATGTCACTGCGGCTACGAGCATCAGCATTTAAATGTTTTATTCCTGCCTTGTGCCGCACCTTATATTTGAAAGGTTGTAATTCCAAAGACCATCGCATTAAACGCGCATTCGATCCGGAATTTGAATTCAACCAGACCAAAGGATTATGATCCGTTTCAATTATAAATCCCTGTCCATATAAAAAGTATTTTAGTTTTTTTGTCGCGTAAATAATGGCTGCACACTCCTTTCCCGTTGTGCTGTATTTGCTCTCAGCATTCGAATTTTTTTTTACTTAAATACAGAATGGGATGTTCTCCTTTCAAGTCACGTTGTGACATCACGATCCCTATGCCGATATTTGAAGTATCCGTCTGCAGGATAAATTCCTTTTTATAGTCAGGAGAGTGCAATATTGGTTTTTCGGTCAGTCTGCGCTTTAACTTTTCAAACGCCTGATTGCATTCTTTTGTCCAAGTCATTTTTTCTCTCTTAATTTTTCCTTTTAACAAATTTGTTAACGGTTCTGCAATTACTGAGTAATCCTTTATGTAGTGAGCGTAATATCCCGCTAAGCCCAGAAAAGCTCTAAATTTGCGTTTTGTAGTGGGAGTAGGAAAGTCTATGATGGTCTTGATTTTCGCTTCCGCCGGTGTTCACACTCTTCCTCCTACGATATGTCCCAAGTATTTAGTATGATTTTGGGCAAATTTGCATTTAGACGGCTTAATAGTTGAATTTGCGTCACCTACACGTTTTAAAATGTCCTCTATGTGTTTCAAGTGATCCTCCCAAGTCTGCGAATAGATCGCAATGTCATCTAAATTCGGAATGGCAAAAGTTTCGCAGGTTTCTATCACATGGGGCATGAGCTTACTAAAGAAGTATGGGGCGTTAACCAAACCAAAAGACATTCTTATAGGCCTTATCACACAACAAAATATCTTCGGCACTTTCCGTCTGCAAACGACAACGAAAGTGACGTCACTTCAAAGTTTCACATGATTGGTTGAATTTCGTTTGCGGACAATATTTCCGACGACATTTTCGAACTGGTTCGAAAAAGTTGTCGATTATGAAACTTGCTTGACCGGTTTTTGAGGGTAGAAACGGAAAAGTGCTGGCGAAATTTCACCGTGTGATAAGGCATTCACAGTACATAGGTTCCGAAACTCGTTACAAATGCTGTGTAACGTTGTGCCTCTTTGCTCAGAGGAATTTGTCAGTATCCCTTAGCTAAATCAATTACGGTAATGAATTTTGCGGCGGACACTCTTTGGACACGCTCTTCGATATTAGGTAATTGGAAATATTGTGTTCGCACAATTGAATTCAAACTTCTGTAATCTATACAGGGACGAGGGTCTTTTCCGGAGCTTCCACTAAGATCATCGACGAAGTATAATCGGATTGACCGATTTCAATGCTTTTTAAATCCAACGTTCTTTTTATTTCCATTTCAGGAATCTCAGTCTGGCGCTGAGACCTAACTGGTTCATTACTAATTAATTGTATGTCGTGCTCCACTAGGTGCTTTTTTCCGGGCTCATTTGAAAAAAAAACCCTTTGATACCGACCTAACAATTTTCTCAATACATCCATTTCTACTGAACTCAGTCGGTCCTCTACAGCGCTATCCCTAATTATCCCCCCAAAATCATAAACATTTGGATCCGAGATTGGATAAGAAATTTCCAAACCCTCTGATTTCACTTCGAGTTTTTCTTCATTTCCACTGATAACCAAATTTATTTGTTCGGGTCTTTGATGGTACGGTTTTAACAAGTTCACCTGGTATCTCTGAGTTCCGTCCCTTTTGCTAGCCATTTTTACGATATAATTGGTGGTCTGAAAGTTGACTTTCGATTACACCAGGGCCCGTCCATCCTACTGCCATTTTATTAGGTTGAGAGGTTGCGAGAACTAAAACCTGATCTCCTACTTGAAATTTACGTCGTACTGCATTTTTGTCGTACCAAGTCTTTCGCTTCGCCTGGACCTCCGTCATTCTTTCAACGGCTAATTCTTCGGTTCTCTTCATCCTATTTATAAGGTCGAACATATATTCGACTACGGAGGAGTCGATTTCTCGGGGCTCCACCCAATGTTCATGTAGTAGGACTTCCGGCGTCCTTAAATTTCTGCCATGCACTAGTTCTGCTGGGCTAAACTCTGTACTCTCATGCGTAACTGTGCGCAGTGCTGACAACGTTGCGGGGAGATTTCTTTCCCAATCATTCCCTGAGTCAAGACACAAAACCTTCAAGTGCCTTTTAAGGGTCCTTTGAAACCTTTCAACAGGATTCGATTACGTATGATGTAAATGAGATACCTAGGTCACATTGAACTTCGCGAGGAAATCACAACGACTGAATATTTTCAAAAAAGCATCCGTCACCGATATGGAAGTTATATCTTCGACCGGTATTGCGTCCAGATATTTAGAGGACATACGTATCGCTGTCAATAGATATCGGTTGTTTTTAGTACTAACAGGAAGGGGTCCTACAGCATCTATATTAATTTTGGAGAATATCTCGGCGACGATCGGTACCAGTTTAAGCGGAGCCTTCCCTATTCGTTGACACGGGTCACAGCATCTTACGTAATTTTCCATCTCTTTGAAGCAGTTTGGCCAAAAATAATGCTTAGTTAACCTGTCTTTAGTTTTAGTGACATCGAGATGCGCGGAAGCGGATTCATGACACAACGCCAGAATTCTTTCTCGAAAGTCCCTCGGAATGACTGTCTGAAAACTTTCTTTCCCGTGATGATCCACCGTTTTCCGAAAAAGTAGGTTATCTCTTTCCACAAAAGACCCCTCTGCCTTCCTTACATTTTCGAAACAGGGTCTCAGGATTTTGCATTCCCTCTGAGACACTGCAAATTCGCCTGCACCGATCTTCAAAAATTTAGAAGCGTTCTCTTCACCGGGGGGTAAACTGATGTCAGCCAACGGGTCGTTCATCATTATAGCTGGGTTCTGGCTAGTGACATTCGCTTGTTTCGTGGTCTGGCTGCGAGTTTCTACCGCTTTCAAGTTTGTGGTTTGCTTTTGTTCCGATATTAGATTTGCGGTTCCGTTTCCTAACAGATAAACTCCCCTATCTAGACGGCAGTCTATGATGGCTGCCTTTGCTATAATGCGTCCAAAATCAGGGCTTTGAAGCTGTACCTTTGCAAGCAGAAGACAAGTAAAATTTATGTCTTTTGGTCGTTTTACCAAGATGGTTTCTCCTGTATAATCATCTTCGCGGACATTATTATTCAATAAATCAACTGTCGCTCCCGAATCTCTCAGAATAGACATTTCTACATTATTTACAAGAGCCTTACTCATATAAGGAGCAAATAAGACTTCAGCATCTTCAGTCATCCCTAAATTATTTACAAACTCATTAGGTCCATTTTTTCTTAATTGTGGGCAAATCAGCCTGAAATGCTCTGTGGAGTGACAAACATAGCACGCTGGTACTGACTGTTTTTCGAATTTTTCCTTCTTCCAATTTCCCTTTGCAGGAGATTTTCTCCAAAACTGGGGGTTGGATTTTCCACATGGTTTATTTTTAATTTCCTTCATCGGCGAAGTCTGTCTACCCTTTTCCAATGGTTTTCGTTCCGGAATTTTAAAATTATTCGGTTTACGGTTATGCCTGACCGATTCATATTGGTCTGTTTTTCCTGCTAATTTTAACGGGTCCACCAATGCTCCCCATTCGTCCAGAAAATGGTCTTTTACCTCACTCGGTACGCGACGTTTAATCTGATTCGCGATCGTAAGATTTTTCAAGCTTTCAAAATCTTTTTACTTCCGTTCCCTCCAACCAACCTTCTAAATAGTTTCGGAGTTCGAAAACTAATTCTTTCCATAACGCGCCTGGTTTTTTCTGATGCTGAGTAAATTTTAATGGAAAAGTTCCCGGTTTCATTTTAAATCTATCTCACAAAACTTCCTTTACGTTGCCATAATCCTGCATCTTTTCTTCCGGCTCTCTAATGATAATTTGTGCAACACCCAATGGTAACAGTGAAATAAGTTGGGGCACCCATTCTGTTTCCTCCAGTTCTGCGATGCGAGCTTGGCGTTCAAATAGGGCCAGATATAAAGAAATATCTGTGACTTGCGCATCAAATTTTTGCATAAGATGTTTTTTAGGCCGGGTCGGTTTTTATTATTTTCGCTTCGATTTGACGTTACACTAATTGTTTTCGCAGCATTCGTTATTCTTAATTTCTCTAATTCAAATGCTCGTTCTTCAGCTCTCGCCCGTTCTTCAGCTTCACTGACCGTAGCTCGTTCTTCAGCTCTCGCCCGTTCTTCAGCTTCACTGACCGTAGCTCGTTCTTCAGCTCTCGCCGTTCTTCAGCTTCACTGACCGTAGCTCGTTCTTCAGCTCTCGCCCTTTCTTCAGCTTCACTGACCGTAGATCGTTCTTCAGTGGCCCTAGTTCTATTCAGCCGTCTCGCGTTCCTGAACTATAACTTCCAACTGATTTTTAACAAATTCCTCTTCAAAATCTGGGGAACTCTTAATCTTTTCGCATATGTTTACTACTCTATCAGCAGGGGTAACTTCGATTCCTAATTCATGCTCTAACGTGGTCAAATCTACCTTCCTAAATGTCGCTAAGAAAGCCATTTCCTCGAATAAAAAAAATAAAATAAAGAATTTTACAATCGTCTAGGAAATAAGAAATGCACTTACAATTTCAAAACAAAATATACAATTAAATTTTTTCTTTTGCAGTAACTGCATACTTGAATTTACCTTATTATTCAACTAGATAAAACTTCACAACACAATTCAAAAACACAAGGCAGTTTCATTTTTTCTAATTTGCATGATAATATTCTACTATCAATTTCAATTCAGTTAAATACAGTAATACTTCCTGAATAAAGTTTTACTTCATTTGATAATATTATCACTAACAAAAATACTCTTAGCCTCGTGAACTTTTGCACTTAGTATTTAAATAAACAGTGCATTCTACCAATTTTTCAAATCAGAGTAATAAGTAAAACATATTCAAAATTAATCTACAGATTCAAATATAGCTGTTAAATTTAATAACACTAGACTGCTAAGCAAAATTAATAAATTGAATCTATATATGCATATATATTTTCGAAATACATTTTCACTATATTTTTCAATCTGCCTCTGACGGTAGAAAATAAACAAGTTTACCGTTTGGTTGACTGCTCATCGTTCCGCTTTTCTGATGATACTTGAAAAAGATCTGTATTCTGGTTCCTGCCACAGGTTTTACTGCTTGGCGTCCCACTGGTTTCGGATTCTTTTACCGGAGTGGTAGGGTCTGGTCTTTCATAGAGTCCACTAACGAAGGCACTTTGCAGATTTCTCGGACAAGAAACTTCGGGTCCGAACGCAAGTCCAGTTATCTACTCGTAGATACTGTGCCACTTATTAGTCTTCTAAATTGTTTCTAAGACGTTGTTTCAATTTTCTTAGGCTAGAACTAAATCTTCTGAGCCCAAAACGCAAGTCCAGTTAACTAATGATGGATAACTGCGCAAAGTTCATCCAACACGTTGCCACCATTTAATTATATAAGGTTGTGATAACTTGATTTCGATAGATCAAAGAATACTCAGAATTTTGTTGATACTTCTTTATTTTACAACCCTATATATGTACAAAGAACAACTCGTTCTTATCTTGATTAAATAATTGCTATTTACATCACAACGGTCCAAGTTGAAGGGTCTTACTTGAAGATCAGCTCTCCATTAAATAGTAAACACAACGCCCCTGGGAATTCACGGGTTGGTCAGTCAGTCAGTCATCATTTCAGGCAGCGCTCCAAATTTACCGGACTCTTGGGCGTACTCCAGCTGTCTCCCGAAAACCCTTCTCTCTTTTTCAAAACACTCTGCGTCTTTTATCAGAGGACAGTCGCCTCCTCCTCTTCTTCAGAAGCTATCGGTCTTCTCTTCCGGCCAATCATGGAAGCCAAGGGCGATTTCCAAGGGCGTCAGTCTGTCGTCTGAAGGTAATTAAGGCGCGCCGAAAAGTCTGGAACATGGGGTCCGCTTACAATAGGGAAATTCTTCATGCAAATGTTTGATGTTCCATTGTCTCTGAAAGCGCTATCACTGTCTTCTAGGCGAGGAATTTCCACGTGTGTTCTTTCAGCTATAGATGCCTCAGGTCTCGAAAGGAGAACATCTGCAACATTTGGTTATCTCAAGGTGTTTAACAAACACAAAGACAACACAGCTGGTGGAAATATTTTATCACTAAAGGGGGACGGGGAATGTTACAAGGGAACTGGAACATTGTTAAACTCGAGAATTTCTAAAATTTCTTTATTCACTAATGAATCCCTTTATTCGCAAATAAGATGAACTTTCATCTATACATGGTATGAAATGAAGCCTCCTGAGAGCGTCTGTATGTTTTAAAGAGAAAAACTTTAGAAATACTTAACTGATATTGAAGATATTTATACTATTTTGTGGGGCATTTATTGAGGAAGGTTTTCGTGTACTGAATTCATATTAAATTAAAAAAGAAGTTTTATAATTGCGATTTTAATTATTTTCCTACTACAAATAGCGCATATGTAAAACATCATTATTTGTGCTTTGCTCTTATATGCGCATTTACGGTAACCTCAAATTGTGCAGATAGCAAGATCCGAGGTATGTGTAAGTCTGATTTTAATCAGAGATTCAAAACTCATGATGTCCCCCCCCCCCCAAAAAAAAAGAAGAAATCCTACCGTGGAGCCTGGTTTGCCAAATCCGTTTTTGATTAAAAATCCCAACTTTTTTTTCCCTTGAAAGACCATTTACTTACGTTTCGAAATCTGTGTTTGTTTCGTTCCTACGATTATTATATTAGAAGATATAGATGTTTCTTTAAATCAGCATTAACGAAAATGAAACTGAAAGTAGCACGGTAATAAATGGAAGTCAGTTATTTGTGCTTTAGCACCATTAATATTCGCTAACTAAAATTCACTAAAGGTTCTGTAGTGAAATGTGAACGTGTAGGGCATGTTCAAAAGCGTGTGGTTATTCAGTTGATAACTTTTAAAGTCGCGGGTGTGAAGGAAATCTTACAAACAATGTCATAAATAAATTACATAACTATTATGGCGTTGCAATCAGATCCAGTGCTGTTAATATATCGCAGATTCAAAATGCAACACTTTTTGCATTCGCTCACGTTTGTTCCATTAGTAAAAAGTTAATTGGACAATGCCCAAAGGGTAAAGATTTTTGGCGCAAATACCAACATGCACTTTCAATAGTAAAAATAAATAAATAAATAAAATAAAATAAAGACTCAAGTAAAAGACTCCCAAAAATATTATGATTATTATTAAGTCTACTTATATTAAATTATGTGACCAAAATCTTCTGAAAAAATGCCTTTATGGGAAAACATAAAGGTTACTGGAAGTTTGAACAATCTGTTATGGACTATTATTTCCAAAAATATGTTTGTTTAGCTGAAATTTTACTTTTAGGGAATGATATAGTAGTACTATTATTCAGTGATGGTTTTTCTGGCATAATAGAAATTTTCAATGAACTGTTTATTATTTCCGACCATATACACTAAAATAATACAGTAGCTTCGACAGTGAGTGAATTGTTGTCTCAAAAAGACAGTTTTTGCCTCTTACAAAATTGTCCAGAAAAATATAATGGGCTATTAGAAAGAAAAAAGAGAATAAAATAGGCATTTGCTACCAAAGTGGTGAATTTTAAGTGTTTAAAATGAAATATTATTTTAGATGTATACTAATAAAAACTTTAAATGCATTTTTTAAAGAATGTGTTTTTTGTCAAAATTTTACTACACAAAACATGGTTTCACATAAACTCATGGATATATTGTCTTGAAATTTTGTATATGTATTACCATAAGTTTTATGAAGGCAATGAACGACGGTCTAATATTAATAGTTTTGATTTTTAGCATTTTACTGTCAGTAGTACCTATCATTTTTACAATGTCAGTAGTACCTATGTTCGAAGACCCTTAACTTTTTTTTCATTTGTATATTTTTCTTAACTTTTTGTGCATTGCCTTTATAAGTGCAATAACTATGTTGTGTAGAAAAACAATTTAAATCGGAGAACTTAAATTTATCAAAGAGTGTTCTGCATTTTGCTCTAATTTCATCAAATCTTGTCTTAAATACCTCAATTGAATTAATTAATTTAAAAAAAATCTAATTAATGTTATTTATTTTTTCAAGTCCTATAATCATCAAGAAAATTTATTAAAACTGATAATCACATGATTTTTTTTTTAAATGTGCCGTCGAAACCAGGCAGATACGCTTCGTTTGTTGCATGATAGTGAAAATGTTGAGGAAAGAAAAGTTCGGTTTGCGGATATCAGAGAAAGAATGTTCACACTTAGTGAAGGAGTGTCTTCTATTGAGCGAAGTAACTCTCTTTAAATCGCATTGCAATTGAATTACGGAGACAGAATGAACTATACTTAAGTTTAAAGTTATGCTGATTCGGACAATGCTGCGCGGGTACTGCTAGTTTGTGAATAAAGAGGATTTTATATTCGATCGATATTTTAACTACGAAACACTAAAAAAATTAATTTTTTAATGGAAAATCAAATATGTGTTGTGATCAGTGGCGGATTTCCGCACAGGCGGTCGCTTCGTGACTTGACACCTAGGGGGCCTCAAAATGTATATCGTAATGCTGAAGCTGTAGTTTTATTTTCCTTCATAGTAGATTTGCACTCATTTTCCCCCTTCTTCACTCAGGGAAAAAAACCTCTCAATGAAAATGAAGAGTTAATATAGGGGGAAATAACTATGTATGGAAAAACCAAAAATAAATATGTAATTTCAAAATTAGTGACATTCGAAAAATTTCTATGATATAAAAACTATAAAATATTGAAGGGAAAAAAAACATCTTGGAATATCAAAACCATTTGTTGCAAATAAATTTCAATATGATTAGCAAAATCATATGATTTGAATATTATTAACTGTGGTAGATATCGCATACCGTGGCGACCTAAATGCTTTTTTGGTGGAATACAAATGAGCAACTGTGTTTTATTTATTTGATTTGTAAGTATAGTTTACTCGAATGCATTATAATTAAAATGAACTTTCTGTCGAATTTCCGAATATTTCTCTTGGGATTTATTTGTTTCAAATTTGTTTGCAAATCCGAGAGATCAATTCTCCAGCCTCTTCTTCTTTGTTGGCTAACTGTCAAAAGTTGACAATTCTCAGCTAACATAAGATAAAGAAGTAGAAGGGGAAAAAAACAGGGGGAAAATAACCCCCGTTTGCAAGAAATGTCAAAGCCTCTCCTGCACCTCCAAATAGGTGTGACATTGACTTTACTTTTGACCTTAGATGGAGGGGAGGACATTGTTTTATAGAGATTTCTGTATATTTTCGTTTCCTGTGATCTATTTTCATTAAAGCATTTTATTCTCACGGGATTTTCTTTTTGTTGAATTTTTGAAAATGTCAGCTTCGAAGTCCCAAACATTTTTAAAGAGTAAAAATAAACAAATAGTTTTCAAAAATTAAAAATACTTTTACCAGCTATCATAAATATTTATTCACTACCACATTTTCAAGGAGAATTCATTCTATAGTTTTCTGCATTTGTAAATTTAAAAAAAAATTAAT
This sequence comes from Argiope trifasciata, assembly GCA_026543055.1. Classification (NCBI taxonomy): domain Eukaryota; kingdom Metazoa; phylum Arthropoda; class Arachnida; order Araneae; family Araneidae; genus Argiope; species Argiope trifasciata. Next base: position 8,952,958 of record JAPMOQ010049656.1, on the reverse strand, counting down.
GCAATTTATAACAAAAATAATGAAGAAATCATTTTAATTTTGTGGCTTGCCATTTTCTTATCAATTCGATATTTTTAAATGAAATAAAACATTTATGAATTGTTATTTAAAAATTTCCAGATTAAATAAGAGAAATATAAATATTTGAATTCCCCCCAATTAATTTTTTTTAAATACACAGAACAACAACAACAACAACAAATCTTGAGACATTATTTTTAGATTTATTTCCAACATAGATAAAAAAAAAAAGAAATGAAAAAATACACTTACATCAAAATATATATTACGAAAAAAGTTGTGAACATTTTATTATTTTGGAGCCAAAACCACGTAAATGGTATTTATTATTCAAAAAAAAGGAAGATTTATTGTCAATTAAATGGAGTTTTTATTAAAGCGGACTTAATTATGGGAATATTAACATTTATTAAAGCCACTGACTTAACATTTTCTCTACTGTACTATTTTTTTTAATTCGTTAGGTTTTTTTTTCTCCTCTCCTTATGAACTTGATTATGAACTTTTTCCCTTCCTCTTTCTTTTTCTACTGATAATATTTTGATTTGGTTGGCGGACTTGATAAGTGTTTAATCTAGCAAACTGCATTTAAAGGATGAACATCTTTAAATGTTTTAAAATTCTATAAATTTTAAAGTATTAGTCTCATTAAATGTAGATAAGTGTTTTAATCAATGTATGCTGGGTGTAAGACATTTGTGTAATGCATGCCGCATTTATATATACAATATTCAAATATTAGATTGTTTCGAAAAAATTTCTATTTCATTTTTAATCCTTTTGAATTAGTAGCTGTATATCTGGCATATAAATATGCAGAATCAGATTAATTAAATTTTAAAGTAGTAATTTTAGTATTTCTATATCGATACAATCTTGGATCTTTATAAAAATGCTCACAGTTTTTTTAAACATAAATATTGTGTCGTGAGTTAGTCTTTATCAGTCTTTAAAGGTGGCCTAAATATCGGCAAAACATAGATTCCTTTTTTATTAATGATGGGAGAATCTGTGATCTAATGAAAAGTGACAAAAATTGAACTGATGTATTTATATTACCTGAAATGCTTGATAATTATGAAATGAAAGCAAATAATAATAATAATAATAAAAACCCGGAAGAACGGAAGATCTTGTACTGGGACGAAAGGGGAAACTGTCATAACAAAATTGTCAGATATGTTATGCTCATAACTTGTTTTAGAAATTTTGAATAAGTAAATTCTAAACTAAAGAATTATCAAGAATAATTTTTCACTTTTAAAATTTAAATGTTTGGACACTGCAATGTTCATCCCATTTAGTAAATACGCAAAGACAGAAAGAAACCACTGTCACGTTTCCATTTTATGCTATCAAAAAAAATTAGAATAAATAAATGATAAAGGGTTGCAACTTTATTAATGGGGATAATTCACGGTCACCTGTCATATACCAAACAAGCCGCTTTTACTACAAGCCGCTTAAATTACTCAAAGCTATAACTTCGAATGTAAACAAAAAATCGCTTTATATTTGACGGAGAACGTTAATTACAGACTCATCTTCTAAAGCGTTGCAGATAAAGATTTAAAAAACCATGCGCAGAAGTGCATGACGTGACTTTTACGTCACATGAAGTGACCCCATTTGATATATATCGCATAACTAAAATTAGCATAAAGTTGAATTTAAAAGTGCAATTAAATTTAATTCACCTTACAATTTATCTAGAAGGGGGCCTCAAAATAACTTAGCGTTTGTGGCCTCAAGTTGTCAAAATCCGCCACTGGTTGTGATACGATTGTTTCCCAATTCATAATTACACAAGGGGGGGATGTGAGCAAAATTACTCAAAAATTGGCATAATATGTGCGTATAGATTTAATGATTACAGTGAACTTATTTTCATTTAAATAGTCTAGTAATAGAAATTCCTAGAAAGTAATGAATGTCGTGAAAATCTGTATAAAAATGATGTTTTGTGTGATAACCTATAGCCTCTAAATTTAAATACTACAGCGTAGAAAGGCTTTGTAGACTTCTTAGTGTTTGTAGTAATAAAGCTATTGTGTTCTTTGCGTACTGCCATTTGAAGAAAACATGTTTCAAGGAAAAGGTAAAAAAACTTATCTTTCTATTCTTGTGAGAAGTTAATTTATAAACTTTCGAATTTTTACACCTATACAAATACACATCTGTACTCAGTAAAATGCCCCCTATTTTATTTGATTAAAATTGGGAAATCAATTTCTTACTTTCTAAATAATTCCAATGCAAAAGCACACTCTGTTCAAAGAAATTCCGAACCGTCATTTTTCCTTAATGGCGCAAACTCTTCCGTTTCACCCTTGCTATACATTTACTATTATTGCTGAAGATAAGTTAAGTCGTTATTTATTATCGTTTTCCATCAGAACAACATTACCTATCTTGGGTTCATCGATATTTTTAATCTTAATGAATGCGTCTCCCAATATAAAATTTTAATTCTTTCAAAAGTTTAATATTTTTTCCTGGAATGTTATTTCTCTACAAATCTATGTTTTTAGCACTAAAATTACAGTTTTTAATATTATAATTACTATTTCAGAATGCTAAAATTATAATACCCAATTTAATCACTGAAAAAAATTAAAGTTAATCTGATTATCTGATTTTTTAGACATAAGTGAGGGGATCAAAAATTTATAACAATTTCATAATCACTCAACGCTCGAAGGATTAAAATCGATTTTCCAAGACAATATCTCAGCAACTCTTTGAACTTGTACTAATGGTTCTCAAAAGCCTATCTACCATAGAACTGTGAGAAAATCGAAATTCTACAAAATTAGTCCCATCATCTGAGTTGACAGTTTTTGGTCTACCCCTTTTAGTTATCTCCGTGCTGTTAGAATTTACAAATCATTTAAAAACTCAAGATGCATATACTTTCTTATTGGCGTTTACAGAAACATGAAATTCTGAAGTTTCTAGAATGATCAAATAACTTTACCAGAGGGGCGTTTGCATGGGGTGATTGTCCGCCCCACTCGTTAGTGAGCGACTGAGAGATTTGTTGGCTTCACCCCTTTAGTACTCTTGTGGAGACCTGGACATTGACGATTATGATGACTTAAAAACATTCTTAAAGGTAATATACTAAAAGCAATTGAAATATCCAAATACATTTTTAAAAATCTGACAACAAGGGGACAGATAAATAAGATGGCGCATTTTGCCGATAATTTTTGGTCGGCCTGTGATGAACTACGTGCGATGGATGGCGACGATGTTAAGTTCGCAGAAAAACTGCAGAGGACAGAATCTGATTTTTTTAAAAGTTAAATAATATTGCTTTTTCTTTAATTATATATAAAGTGAATTATTTGCCATTTTGTAGCCAAATTATAGAAACTGTTCTTGTCGCTTTGTTGGATTCTCCCCCCCCCCTCCTGAAACTTCTGCCACTACTTCCGATTTTTACACATATCAGCTAGCCATTTACAAAACTTCTTAAGAAAATAACTTAGAGTTATTTCATCTCAAGTAATTTTGCTTTTCCAAATTTTGGTGACAGAAGTTTGTGAATTAAGTGACTAGAGTTAATACACCAAATATTTGCCGCACAAGTAATTTTGATTTAACTAGTGAAGATTTTAAAATTAATATTAAACATTAGGGTGTCATTATCTCATCTGATCTAACGCACAACTTCTATAAGAACATGTAGATATTTATTCACATGGGAAGTTGGGAGATGGAAGTAAGCATATAAGGTTACCTTTTTGTGCCTTTTAGATGAAATGTGTTTATTACTAACATTATTTAGTTATTAACATAAGAGGAAAGCATTAATTTTTGTATAAGTCGGATATCCTGTGAGGAGCACGATTGAAAAATTGTTCTGTTGCTGCACTTACAATGAATGAATTAGAAATAACTCTAAATACTATGGTACATTGCTTAGTAATTTCTCCTTTATTAGGATAGAAAAAACGGTGATAGACACATGACATCATGGCATAATCTTTATTATTTTTTTTAAAGCTTGTTCTTTTTATGTACTTAAAATGATCTGGAACATTCTGAACGTATCTATGTGTAATACCAAGTAACAATTTGCTGAAATTAGGTTCATTGATTAAACATAGGTTTAAAGGTGGTTTATTCTTTTCTTATTCTGAGGCATTAAAAACTAGTCTTGTTCTTATCTTAATGGTTCTTCTAGAGTTTTTAATAACAGATCTATGCAAAGAGTGATAGTATTTTTTGTTTTATTCCCTTTACTTTTATTCACTGACACTTTTCAATTACTTTTGAATTTTCCCTTTATTGAATATTTCTTTTTTAATTTTGTTATCCTTCAGCCTCAATTTAGCTTTTTCCTGTCTCTTTAAGACTAATTTTTTATCATCTAGAATTTAATTTCCCCTGTACCTGCCACCATTTCCTTTGTGCCTGCCATAGGGAAGAACAGCTAATATGTCATGAAATTTTTTTAGTCACTCGTCAAATGTTTTCTTTCTAAAACATTTTCAATGGGATTATGAATGCCTGAAGAATGAATTTTCTATAATTCTTTGAAAAACAAAGATATCCTTAGTATGCAAAGGCAGAACTGTTTGCACAGATTCTATATCTGAGTAATCATTTCTGGAAAAGTCTAATTTCTTTATCAATAACTGTGCTTTCTAACTGTGTATAAACTGAAACTAAACCAAAAGTTAACTGAATCCAACTTAATCCTTTTAATAATTTCTCTGTTAAATCTGCCTCCATTGAAAGCATGAGTTTTGAAGATTTTCTCTTTTATTAACTATAGGAAGAAAAACCCAAATTTTTTAATTTTTGTACTTAATTCTTTTATTTACAAAAGAAAGGTTATTGATGCAATACGAATCTCTGAGTTCGTTGTTACTTACAATTTTTGTGCAGATTGTCTGTTACACAATACTTTGTCAAGTATTTATTGTTCGATAGATTGGTTGAAATTTCATTATGTTCTTTAATATTGAATTCTGTAACATTTCGGTTTGTCACTATATTTTTTATTTATAGGCTTGTAATTCATACATTTCAAATGAATTTCCTTTTTCTTTAGCATTATATTTTTTATTTTCATTATGATTTTTTTTGGTTTGATTTTAAGCTAAAATATACTCATGACTGAAATGAGATTTCTGGCAAAATATGCAGTTTTGCTTATTCTGGGTATCCTTTTATGAGAATAATTTGTACCTGCTAACATTGGTATTAATATCATATCTAGAACATGTAAAATGTTACTTTTATTATTTCGTTTTATTATTCCTCTGTTTTTTTCGAAGATTCCTTAAGATTTAAAATGCATAATTTTCTCTGGCCTAATCTCATGGCACAAAATCATATGAATATTTTGAGGGATCTTTGGCCTGTTGAATTAGCTCCTTTCATAACTCTTTTTCTATACCAAACTGGTAGAATGTTTTCTGGTAAACATGATTCAACTAGAGTGTCCAAAAAGTCACCTAATTTCTCTATTGTAAGCTCAAGGTTTTTCACAGCTCCCACTTCTGTTTACATATTGTAGAGAGTTGCCAAATTCTGGAGAATTCTTTCTAGTAGTAGCATTTTTTATTACTAGAAAAGAAAATACTGGATATTTAGGTGTTTTAAAAGATCCTCCTGGCAAATTCCTATTTTCTGCTGTTGAATCATTTTGATGTAATTTTCAGTTGTTATCTGAAAAATAGGAAATCAGTTTTTTAAATCTAGACTCTGGTACCATAGATTGGTATAATAACTGGAGATCTTAAGTGATTTCATATCTATTATTGGATGCATGAATTTTTGAATAAATATACCAGAAAATGAGAAATTCTTTGGTAAGATCACTCAAAAACTTTTAAAGTTTCAAGTTAAGGTTGTTTCGATTTTGCAGCATTGTTTTTGGAGTCTCGGAAGAGCATTTTGAAAGGGATTTATAATTCCTGTTCAAGAGTGCATCAACTTTTGATTTAAATTTAAGATATCTATGTTGGTAATTTTCAGTTGCTTCAAGATCTGTTTATATATGGTAATGCTGACCGTATATATTTAAAATATTAAGGATATTTCTTTTTGAATCTCACCTGAAGAAATTAATCTGCTACTGTGACTTTAAAGCTTACTGTCTGTTAATATTCTTTAGCATTATTATTATTTTTCTGTTAATATTTTAATATTGCTCACACTGGGATTGCCAGATGCTACAGAGTCCCCCCCCCCTTCTTCTTCTCAGAGTGTTTAGGAACGATACAATCTATACATTATAAATACATGAGTATATATGAAACATAAAAAAATATTACAAATTAAGATTATGTGCATTGCAAATAATTAAAGTGATAGTGGAATTATTGAAAACGAGATATAAGATCCAATTTTAGTTGGGTTTTTTTTTTTTTTGAATAAATGCATATATAATCGATGTATTTGATAATATTAATAGGGTCTATGTTGATAACTTCGATGGAGAAAGAACTCGTCTGCCCTATCTAATTGTTACAGTTTTATGTGGTGGAGTTTGATCGTCAGACTGTTGTTTGTCCGACTGGAATTTGCAGAAGAAACTTTTTTTCTGCTTCATGAATTTGAGGATTTTTTTCCCAAGTAGGATCAAATATGCCGGCTGGACACGATTTGTGGAGACGGTTGATGTCCTGCCATTCAATTCGATCGAAAAAATTTTCTGTGTCCATTTTAAAACTTCGTGAGGACCTGTGTAGGGCTGGCACAAAGGAGGTTTCACTCTATGAGTCTTTAAAAATACATGCAAGCAAGTTTTTGAAGATGAAGTTGGATAAAACTTGGGTTTACCATGTGCTGATATCGCTACAGAATTCAATTCACTCATCGTATTTCGAAGGCGATCGACAAAGATGTCACAAGGTGGGATGATAGATGTTTTTATCTTATCACTGGGAAGCTGTAGAGGTTCCGTTCACCAGTTCAGTACAAGAAGCTTTGATGTGTCCTTTGACAGCAGTGCAGATTCCCCCCTCCCCCCAAAAAAAACTACAAATAGAATTTCTGTCCATTGAGCGTTTTAATGGGTTTTTATTGAAGATTACAATGACTTAATGCCGTCAAATATGATGTAATATCGTCCGTTCAAACACTGACCTCCGACCCGCCACTAAGGCACGTGGATTAACCTCGCAAGACTGAATGATCGAACTGCCGCTACAGCTACACTAGCGGAAACTATAGAAGTCATAAGGCCCATCACCGGCCACGGTACAACCCACATCCTAGGGAGACGTGCCCACATCGATGGGAGGGACAGAACCCCCACCTATTATTGTGCCCACCGGTTTGGAGAGATCCAACCACTGTACCAGAATCATCTCATCCTCATTTCGAGGTGCCCCCCCCCCCTCGGGGGTAAACTCGTGATGTCAAGATGACTGCATATGCGAACCTTGATCTGTAGTTATTTTTGAAGGGCATCCGAATCGAGGTATCCTAGTATGAAAAATTGCTTGACAAATGGTTTTAATTTGCAAGTCTGCAATTGTAATAGCTTCTGGTCATCTTAAAAATCTATCGATCAATGTTAACAAATAGATTCAAACATTGGATGGAGGTAAAGGACCAACAATCTCGATATGTAATTGTTGAAAACGAGAATTTGGCAAGATAAATGTTTGTAAAGGAGTTTTAGTATGGCGCTGAATTTTCGACCGTTAACAGGGTTCACAGTACCTTACCCATTCTTTTATATCTCGCTTCATAAATGGCCAAACATATCTGGAGCTGATTAATTTTGTCGTTGCTGCTATTTCTGGATGTGAAATTTTATGCAGCTACTCAAAAAATTAGTTTGCGAAAAGATTCAGGGACAAAGTGTCGTGATGAACCAGTTGAAATGTCACAAATTTAGTCAAAATTCGTGCTCATACAAGGTTTGAGTGCAAATTAAAGAGAGGATCTTTTGTTATGTAAAAACCTTTGAGTTTCAGAATCATTTTGTTGAGCTTTTGTGAGTTCACTAAAATTCAGAAAAGGTGATTTAATTTTTGAATCCAATTCTGTTCGTTAAAGTGAGTCTGCCGCAACATTTTTAGATCAATGAACATGTCTGATGTCAGTGGAGTATTGGGATATGAAATCAAAGTGACATAATTGTATCGGGGGACATATGTCTGGATTTTGTTTGAAGACACAAATTAATCATTTTTGATCAGTATAAATTTGGTATTCCCTACTTTCTAACAAATTTTAAAGATTTTTAATTGGCTAGTAAATCGAGAAAAGCTCTGTCATTTGTCGACCATTTTCTTTGGCCTTTGTTAAGTTTCATTGAGAAAAATGCTATTGGTTCCCATTCTCCGTCTGATGATTGTGATAAGGTGCCACCAACAGCAATATCTGTGGCGTCCACTCACAGGGTTAACTAAACCCCAGGAATGGGATGTCTTAAAAAAGTGGCTTCAGCAATCGCAGTTTTCGCGGCGATGAAAGCATGTTGCTCGATTTCATTCCAATTGAGCTGTTCAGATGTTTTGCGAACATTTGAATAAGTTCTTTTCCTAATTTGTACGTCCCTTTAGTAAGTGTGTTATTGGAGCAAGAATAGTTGCTGCTTTTGGAATAAAACGTCGATAAAAGTCAAACATTCATAAAAGCCTACGCAATTGCGTCAACGTATTTGGTTGGAGAAAATCTAAAATGCATTTAACCTTATCAGGAAAGGGTTCTATTTCATTTTCGGAAAGTTTAAAGCCCCAAAAATTTAGAGAATTTTTACCAAAAGTACATTTTTTAACATTAATTAATACGAAGACCCTATTCTTTTAATTTAAAAACAAAATTTTGATATGTTCCAAACAAAATGTTGATATATTTTGATATGCCCATTTTGATCTTTTGAAGCAATTAAAATGTTGTCTACAAAAGCATAAACACCAGGTAAATCCCTAGTTACCTCATCTATGAATCTTTGGAATGTAGATGATGCATTGCATATTCCAAATTGCATGCGGGTCTTTTCAAATAATCCAAAGAGTCTGCAGATCGCTGTTTTAGGAATATCATCAGAATTTATTGGTATTTGATAGTAAGTTTTTACTAAATCAATATGGCTAAATACTCTTGTCCCATGCAATTCGAATATACATGGAATAGGGTATTTTTCTTTTACAGTCTGGGCATTTAAAGCACGATAGTTTCAAGCTGGCCTCCCCTCCAACGCTCCCTTTTTGTATACCATATGAAGTGAGAAATAATAATTACTTTTTGAGGGTATTAAATAACCCATTGGGATCATATTTTGACACTCCACTTTTGCTAATTTTAATCTATCTGGCGTTAATCTATGCGGCTTCGCTACGACTGGAGGGCCTGTTGTTATTAAATGAAGAGTATTATATTTAACTGGTTGTATGGGTCGGGTAATTTAGTAATCGAGAGAAATTCGGATAAAAGTTTATGATAAACAGAATCGCCTGAAATTGTTTTAACAGAATGCGCCGATGCTTCATTTAGATTATCCATTGACTGAAATTTTGTTTTTAAATCTCTTAGACATTTGTTGTGCAGACGAGGTACTAATTCATGAAAATATAAAAAGTCTGCACCTAAAATAGGCGTAGTGATATCGGCAATGAGAAATGTCCAAGAATGTACTCTTCTTAAATTAAAATCTAAGGGAAGGGTTTTTTGTCCATAAACATTAATTGGGTCTGTTTCTGTGGAATGAAGAACGGCTACGAGAAAATTTAAGTTCATCGATTCTGGCATTTAATTTTTCTATTGTACGAAATAATTTTTCTTCTACTGAATTCGAATTTGTTTTATTAACAGCATGAATTAACATGGGAACAGGTGTAACTTCTAAAATCCTATCTAAAATTTCAGCTGCTTTATCTAATGTTAAGTTTGTAGCGGCAGATAAGATTATCGGTAGATGCTATAAAAATACTTCTGGCATGAATTTTTCTTTTTAATGTTTCTGCCCGACCTTTCATATTTTGAAGGCCACTTAATTCTTCATCCTAGAGGAGCTGACGAATCTCCTACTACAGAGACTCCCCAGATCCAATTATGAATTCCGTTTTTAAATGAGAGTACGGATTTTTTTTGTTGTGTCCGTGTTTCCACGGAAAGGAGGTGCAGTAGCTTCAGAGGGTAAAGACCCCTGAGCACCCAGAGGGCAGAAGTCTGACTTGTAGCTCAAATGAAGATAACACACACACATTCGCTTGCACAACCCCTTTTTACAGGGGGGCACATTCATTCGCCTCACAGACAGAACACGGAAAAACAACCATACCCGAACCGGGACTCGAACCCGGGACGCCCAGATCACGGGGAAGATACGCTACCCCTGTGCCAGGACGCCGGCTGAGAGTACGGATCTTCGGTATCATTAAAATATCCCGCACAACTGATGCGGCAAATGGGTAACAGCGTAGGTATATTTCGCCACAGATTCTGAAATGGGTTTGGGAACAGCTCATTTAAATGTGTTTGTGCACATAGTAAACCAAAGAATAGGATCTGATCGGTATTTGCTTTGCGCTTACCTCAAACATAATGCAAGAAATTCTTTAGTCCCAAGCAAGTAGACAACTGCGTGGAATTCGCAAAGAGAAGCGTTTAAGAACGAAACCGAAAGTAAATCCAAAAGAATGGAAACGCGATGAACATATTTTCCTGATGAACAAAATGCGATTTATTCTACTCGTAAGCAGTCTGAAAGTCACTGCTTAAGTAGTTTGAGTAATTATTTAAGTAAGTAACTGTATAATCAGAAGGTAAACACCACAACGTTTATTTACCGCTCACTTCGTTCGCCTCATTTCCATCTGTTGCCGGATGAAAATCTCATAAAAATGATTGCTTGCTCACATTGGGGTTGCCAGATGCTACGTCTGATAAAATTAATTACGAATCTGACAATTTCTATTTTAAATTATGATGCATATGATGATTGGAAGCTTCTTTAGATGACTGTGGTCATCACAACTTAAACGGCAATCAAATACACGTGCGAAACATAAGCAATTATTGGCAAGATGGCGTCATACTCAGCGAAACTTTGATCTCTCGGGCTGGTTACACACACAGCGTTCTTTGCCGATGTTTACGAAAGCGATGGCTTACTCACACCACGTAAAATTTCCGTTGCCGTCGTTAGAGTCGGTGCAATGTCATCAACAAGTAAATTTACTTTAACCGTGTTATTTAAACGTTTTACTACTAAAGGGTAATTTGAAACGAATAGAGTGCAAATTCTATCCTTATTGTTATTTTGCTGTCGAATTTAGAAGAATTGGGGGAAATTGTCTTTTTTCGATTTATTCAATTAATGGGAAAAGAGAATTTGGGAGCTTTTTACACGTTATTTGAAGATTTGAGACAAAAGAAATTAGTTTTGAAATTTTTCAATTATTTCAGAATGAAGAGTTCCTTTAGGGAATTACATGTGCGGCTAAAAGATATCAGCAGAAAAATACCAAAATGAAGAATTCCATTCAGCCTGTAGAAATGCTGGCAATGACTTTTTAAATCTATAAAAATAACTTTTGAAATATAGCGGAATATTAAATTGCATTGTGTAAAATAAGTGTTTTACTTAAAATTATTTTCGTACATTGCTATTATAAAGTTTTGAAGGTAACTTTGTTTATTGATGCGATTTCAAAAAAAAAAAAAAAAAAAACAAATAGGAACAGAACGTTAGATGCAAATCATACAAATAAAAATATAATGAAATATTAGTATAAAATTAATATTAATATACATTAATTATATAATAAATACAGTGAAACCTCGTTACAACAATATTTTAGGGACCAAATAAATATATTGTTGTAGAGAGGCATATTGTTATATCGAGGGCCCACATAATTTGAGCATTTAATAAGAATTTTTTTTATTATTATTAGTTTAAGGTGCATAACATACTACTTTTAAGTCTATATTTAGAAGAAATTAATTTGTAAAATACTAATAATAGTGGTTTAAATACTAAAAAAATAAATAAATAAGATAAATTCAGAAAATAAGCTCAGAAATATTCACATACCTGAAAACAATTTTTATTGGAAAAAATGCAATATTTTTGTTTGTTTATTCATTTTTTTAACTGTTAGGTTCACCAATACTGTACGCATTGAGTCTAGTGCACGAAAATGTTCTTCATTTGTCGACAGAAGGCTTGAAAAAAAATGTCCGTAGAGAATTCATAGATTGAAGAGCTTCCTGGGATGACAATAAGGACTGCGATGGACCTGTATTATCATCGTCATCAATATCATCATCATCTTCATCATTGTTTCCTATCTCATCAGTAATTTCAGAGAGAATATCTTCATCAGTAACTCCTGCGAAAACCATAAGATCATGATCTGCTGTTAAATAGTCTTCTATACTAATTCCAAACTTTTTACCGCTTGTTTCCTCAAGTTGGGATACGGATTTTTTTGATGTGCAAAACACATTCTTGATCATCTGAGAGATCATTGTCTATGGAATTTTCATCATTATCAGATTTCTTATCTTCCATAACACAATGACCGGCCTTTTTCCAGCAATTCTGAATGGTTTTTTCTGTTACTTCCCACCAACTTCCACCAATATTGTCACCCGCTTCCTTGACATTTACAGCTTTGAAAAGGTCTTCTACTTTATTTTCAAAGTTTACAAGTATGGAGTCCACCAATCGTTTTCTGTAATATCCTTTGAAACACTTAATTATGCCCATATCAAGAGGCTGTAAAATTGAAGTGCAATTGGCAGGGAAAAAAGCGATTTCGATATTTTGTAGCTTTGGAAATGACGAGTGAGCACCGCAGTTATCTATCAACAAAACGATTTTTTTCTTTCTCTTCTTCATTTCATTGTCTAACTTCTGTAACCGTTCGGAAAAAAATTTAGACGTCATCCAAGCCTTCTTATTTGCTTTATACTCCACGGGAAGACTTTTCACGTTCTTAAAGCACCTCGGCTTCAATGATTTACCAATGACGAGAGGTTGTATTCTATGCGTTCCTGTGCTATTTGTACACAGAAGAACAGTCAGTCTCTGCTTTGATTTCTTCCCTCCATAACACTTTTCACCCTTGAATGCCAATGTTCGATCAGGTAGGAGTTGGAAAAACAGCCCAGCTTCATCTGCATAATAAATGTCTTCTGGAGCATACTTTTCTGAGAATTATCACACGGCAAAATATCTTCGCCGCTTTCCGTCAGCAAACGACAAGGAAAGTGACGTCACTTGTGTGACAACACTTCAAAGTTTCACATGATTGGTTGAATTTCTTTCGCGGACAATATTTCCGATAACATTTTCGAACTTGTTCGAATAAGTTGTCGATTATGAAACTTGCTTGACCGATTTTTGTGGGTAGAAACAGAAAAGTGCTGGCGACATTTCACCATGAGATAAGGCCTTTAGGGAACAATATCGCGTGATAGAAAGAAAAGTTTAAACCAAATGTTTCGCGTAGAACTCAAAATCGTTAAAGACTATAAAACAACCTTTGAACTCACTTTTCAGTATGACACTTAACAACACCCCCCCTCCATCTCCCCCTGTTCCTGTAATAAAGGGCACTTGTTCTGTGACAAGGTGACCAGACAGGTCTAGATGTCCTTAAACCTTATCAGAATTCCAAAGCTTACTGGGAAATGAGACTAGGCATACATTTTCACTTCACCCCCCCCCTCACCCACTCCAATTCCCAAAAGGGTGGTCTTCATCTGTTTTGAAATCTGAACAATAGCTGTTTATTCAGGGATAAGTTGAATATCCACAATGAGTCTTAATAGACGGAAAAAATAACAAAAGAAAACGAAAAAAAAAAAGCATTTGAAAATCAGAATATTATTATAAAGGGGGAAAATAATATTGAAATTTAGATTGAAAAAATCGTTTTACAGAGGTTTATTGTTCTAGAGAATATCGCAATATTGAGGGGAGATTAACATTAGTTTATATGCAAAATCACCGGGACCACAAAACATTATTGTAGTAGAGGGAGTTATTGTTGTATCGGGTATCGTTGTAGCGAGAGTTTACTGTATTACCATTCAGTTTTGCTAATCGAAAACTGAATGGTAATACTGTTTTATTTTAAAATAAATACCCTTTTATTTTGTCCTTGCAAAGCACAGAAAGTCCCAAATTTCCTACTTTTTTGTTGGTGATATAGCATTTCGGCTGCCTAAAAATTTTCTACACTATATGCTAGAACACACTGGACTGTCGAAAATAAAATATTGTTACGGATTTCCTATCCTTATACTTATCCGTCGGGTTCGTTTACTCGTAGAGTGGGTATGTATGGTGTGAGAAGAGATGATGACACAATGACCAGTCCTACAGTAAACACAATACAGACATTTATTTACAGGACGAAGACAGCACAGCACAAAGACGACAAATATTGACAGCAGAACTATTGACAGACGACAACTATATACAGCCGAGATGAACACACAGGGCAGCACACAGCGGTACTCTACTACAGACAGTAACCCACAATAACAACAGTAGTCCACAGGCAGAAAACCCATAGTGACAATGTCCACAGCTCACAAAGCGGCCTGACAGGATTCAACAGGAGAGGGAATCTTTAAGGGATCCTGTCTATACTCATGTGCGTCTCTCCCGAACAGACTGAAACTACTCCTTTGTCCCTTCTTGTCTTCGCTGCCGACTCACTTCTTCATACAACTGAACTACTAATTAGTTCAGGACAGCTCCGTTCCCGACGACGACACAACAGGCTACGACGCAGGCTTCGTCAGAATACGCCTCACAGCGATCTAGCAGTCCTCAGTTCAAGACCTCTCTATTTAGGTCTACTTGGTCGACCACCGCCGTACTTCGTTCAGCTTTCAAGACCTCTCAGTTAAGATCTTCTGTATTCCACCAGACCGTGGGCATCTGGATTCTACTCACTCCACAGACTGGCTGCCTTATATAGTGACGGAAGGCGGAGCTAAACCTTTGGACCAATCAGGATCATTCTAGACGTATCTCGGCTCCTAATGGACTTATCGGGAAAATTCTCAATGTTTCGGGTATTATCCATTTTGTCGCCAAGTATGTAGCCCAGCTCTGGGATCTCTGACGTCACACTCAGACACTATATAATAGATTACTGTAAATCTGTCTTCCTTACGATGACAGTATTAGCGCGGGAAAGCAAAATTACAGGTTCGTAACATTGCTTCCCTCTTCAGAGACTGATGTCCTGGCAGTCCCAGTTCAATCCGAGAGCTGTTGTAAGCTTCCGACAGATGTTAATAATCTTCTTTCTTGCGTTGGGCGACTTCCGCACATTCGGTAACGACATCATTTACTTAATGAGCGACAGCGAAAGATCCATCCGAACCTTCTCATTGATGTTGATCTAAGTCTTCTTCTCCGTTTCGGTTTGTACATCCAGACTTGATTTCGCACCTTGAAATGCAGGATGTCCCATGGATCCAAACATGGTATCGTAACGGAATTCTCCAGGATGAATTCCCTCCAGAATGATCGGTTGGTCTTTTTAAGATTCATCCATCGAACCAGCCGATTATCAGGATGATCCAATAGTGCCTTCCGTTGTCCACTTGGAAGCCAGGGTTTCGTCTTCGTCGAGAAAGCTCTCATGGAAATACGTCCGCTTATTCCCAGCTCATTCTCGACACTCGAGAACTCTCCACAGGATCGTCTGAAAAGGACTCCTGCTTTTGCTGGAAGGATTCCTCTACGACGATGTAACTTGACCGGATGCACTGAAGACTCCTCGGTTTCTTTTTGCATGACATGCCTTGTAAACTCTACAGCTGAACTGGATTCTTGAGGAAAATCGAGGTTTAGATAACAATGATCAGCGATTCCAGATACGTCGTCTTCATCCGTGGCACTCTGTAAGGAGCTACTAAGAGGCTTGCAAAGAGGTTGTCCTGTCAATAGCTGGGACGAATTCATTCCAAACAGTACGCGCATCAACTTCTGCATCCATAGGCATCAAGCATGGATCGCCACTAACAGACTCATCCAAAGAGAGCTCACTTCTCCCTCTACAAGCGCCTGAGCTTCCGATTCCACATCAAGAGAATTCTTCAGAGAAGACTGTTTCATCTCTGCAGCTACTAGATAATCGCCCTGTTCGTGCCTCTCCTTATTGAATTCCAGTTCATCTTCAGAATCACGAAGCTCCTTTTCGATGACACCGGCCTTCATTCGATCATCAGTCTTTTCTTCCTCCACTTGGCTCTCAACGCTTCCTTTAATTTCTTCTGTGCCATTTTGCACACCTTCTTCCATTTGATTAATTCTTTTTCCCATACTTCAGGGGTTCGCTTTTATATATGTAATATTTATAAATATTTTTGATTCATTAAAAATAAGTTAAATGCTTAGTAATACTTTTTTGAAAAAAGCAATATTGTTACTAATTTTCCAATAATGTTTACATATATAATTACAGCCAGCTCAGATATAAAAAAGAATTGATAATTAAATCCAGAAACAATAGTGCAATGTAAATAAAAATTCTAGATTGTCTTTTGTCTATTGTCTTTTCTAGACTCTCAAAATTAGATATTTTACCATTCCATCTTTTCAATTCCTACTTTTACTTCACAATCTCCCTATATTTATTTATTTATATATCTTGTTCAAATTTTCAATCTTTAATAAAATACTTTTTATTCATCCAACATTTTTTCACACTTGTAGTGGATGACACTCGATGTTAATAGTTTTTTTAAATATTGATTCATTCATTATAATTAATTAATTTTTAATATTTTAAATACAGTTTTAGCAGTTTGAAATCAACCGGTAGTAGTTCAGTCAGTAAAATACAGGTATTTCAATATTTTTCTCGTGAAGATAAAGGATGCGAGTTCAATTCTTTTGAAAATCAATAATTTTTTTATACTGAATACCTTTTGAGATAATAATTTAATAAAAAACGACGGAAATAAAAAAATTGTTGACCTAAGTTGAAATGGAGTTTATTTTTTTATATTACTTGTTCCTTGTAAGTACATATGTGAAAGTATGGATTTCCTATGAATCGTTTCTTTTTTATTCTTCCAATATATCAAAGTCGTGACGAATTTCTATACAAATTTCATGCCAACCGCTGAATTTCTGTCCTTAAAAACCCATAAACAGGCCTTTCTTGGATTAAAGCAATTAAAATTTTAATGTCGATTTTTAACTCACTCATCTTCATAGTAACTGAAAACTTATTGATGCTGAAAGTAAAGTTGTTTCATGCAGGAAGATCAACGCACTGTGAAAAAGCAACATTACAAAAACACCACTTGTGTAAACTTGCATCTGATTATACGACAGCGCTAGTGGCACCCGTCGTCTGCATAAAGAACGATAAAGGCAAGCCTAATGTGTAAGCTCTAATATAATTCAATACGCTACGGTTGTTGTGACGTTGGTGAATTAAGCGATCGCTTAAAAACGCTGTGGGTGTAACCAGCCTTAGCGGAACGTTTTCACCCATCGGGCTGGATTCCATTACGAAAACAGACAGGCCTTCTTAAGCCGAGGTTACACGGCCTATACCCGTCTGCAGACGAGCCACTTTGGCCCCTCTTGCGGTCTTCTTTGATGCCCGTCGGCTTTACCGACAATTTGTCGGTAAACTGGCCAAGTATCAAAGAGGCCAAGAGGGGTCGAAGGGGAAACGCATCCTCGTGGCTATGGGGGAGTGTGGTCCTCCAGTGGTTTGGAGGTCTGATTTATGACAAATCTGTGAAAAGGCCGGTCGTGCAATCTTGACTTTACTTCCCGGATCATAAATCGTGCGACATTTTTTTAGGAAGATGTTTGAAAGACACAGTGTATTGCCCTCAAATTAGACAACTTGAAAGCAGCAATTGAAACCTAGGTCAAGGAAATTGAAACACGTTTTGCAGAAAGCTGTTGCGAATTTCGATTCCAGACTTCTCATGTCGTTTGTTCGAATGGTTCGACATTTCAAAAATCTGTTGTATTGAAAGTTTTTAATAAACATTGATTTTCATCCCCTCCCCTTCACACATTAATTAGACTATGATGCTATTTTCTGGAACCTCACATGTTACACATCAAAATACTCGTGCTATATGTGAATCTGTAATTAGTCAAGCAACAACTCAGTAACACAATATTTAATGATTGATTTATGTGCGATGAAGACTATCCTTCCCACCACTATTCTTAAATCGAGTCTAACTTAAGAAATCCCTTTGTTAAATATTAATAGGAAGAAATGATACTTAAAGAATGAAATAAGTAGTGTGAAATCTGAATTATTGCTAGGTTTAGCAGCAGTTCTAATTAGTAAGCAGTGTGAAAAATTCTGCTGATTTAGTTTCTGTCTTGGTTGTAAAAAAAGAGGTTAATATTTGAACAAGTCCCACTGTGATTATTTTCGGCATGGTTGTTTTGGGTTTCAATTTGACTTCCAATTTTCATTTAAACTTTTGTCCATTGTTTCCGATTAAAAGTTTAATTTTATGAATAATTAAATATTTTTATGTTTTCTGACAATGTTTTTGTTGTTTTTAGGGAAATAAATAGCAGTGGTTTAAGCAGCAGTGAAAGTGAATGTGGAATATTGACAAATGATGAAGATAGAGAAGGTAATTTACAGCTTCATAATTTTACACCTTTGACATGAAAAAGCTTTGAAATAAAAATACTTTCTAAAGAAATGGTTTACTATGTATTGGTGTATGATAGTGTTTAACTACACTTTTAGTTCACATGCACGCACACAAAACATGTGTATCATATTTAAAATTTGGTTGTTTTCAATTCCTTCCATTTCAAAGGAAAAATATCTGATATATATGTTTCTAAAAGAATATCGAACTTCTAACAATTGAGAGATATTTTAATTATTTAAATCAGTTTCAAACTTAAATGTTTCTTATTATATTATTCCAATCTTTCACCAAATAATTTTGAGCTTGAATTCATCATTTGTATTTTATAATTTTTATATCTCAATAATTAAAGAGATAGCAATTTTTTAAAATTACAGTGTTTCGCCTTATTAAATCTGTTGGCACTCCTTACAATAGTAATTTATATTTCAGTTTTGTTTTCTTAAGGGCACTATTTGCCTACCAGTAGTAAGGCAGTCTGTGTTTTGCTACAAAAATTTGTCTTCGGAATTAAGGTCTTCTCATTATATGGAAGTTACCTTTTCTCATAAATATCAAGCAATTGAAACATGTCTTACTGCAGAATGCCTGAAATTTCCTTTATGTTTGGATAAAATCCTGTTTATTAAAAATTATTTAAGAAATATTACATATTATAAAGTTCTATTTATTCATTTTGTATCGTATTTTTTGAACCTGGGTGTTTCTTTGAATCAGGAATAGTAGAATTTTTGGTAAAAGAATGGATGGATATTTGTTACTCAATCACGCCAGAACGGAATTATAGGACATTTAGCACAGAAAGATTATAGTATGGAATAGAACATAGGCTACTATTTATTCCGGTTGATTTTTTTTAAAAAAACCAACTTTCCTGTCAAAACTCTTTTCATTTTCCCATCGCCAAATGAGTAAGGCTTCAGTCTTCTCCCCCCCCCCATGCCAATGAGGTTAGGCTTAGCATGTTTTTGACCGGTTATATCAAATGACTCTGTTTATTTATTTATTTTTTTAGTGTTTGGTGCATTTAAAATTAAAAATTGTTAATTAATCGACCTTTTGGATTCATTCTGAAGTACTTTTGACTTAATATAAAACTGAATAATGGAACTTAAAATTTTCTAATTTATATAGCGTTACCCCAACTGGCGTAGAAAATTTACATATTTGCTTTGGCCCAATTGGCATTGAAGATTCACATATGCGCAGTATGTTCTGTTTGTCGACACCTGTACTTTTAACGAATACGGAGTTGATTTGTTATGGCCAGATTGATCAACTAAACAGTTGAGTAATTAGTTTGCTGTTTTGTTTTATTTCAGGTACATGCTGTTAATAAATTGTTTTTAGTTTAGTTGTGTGCGCTAAACTTTGATTTACAACCATTTAGTGCTTTGCTAGGTTGGTAATTTTTCGGTAGCGCTTTATTTGGGTTTACCTTGCCGTCATTTTTTTATGTTACTGTTATTGGATCTTGTCTTTTAATTTTCCTTGATCTTTTTCTGCTGTGCATCTTCCATCTGCCTACTTTAACTATTTTCGATTAAATTTGTTTTGTGTGCATTCCTGCATTTATTGATTTTCTGCACTTATCGATTTTTTTCTATATTTCCGTTAATTCGATGCAGCGTTCATCGAAACCTTACGATTGGAAACGCTATTGCTCCGTTCGCGTCATATTCGACCATTTCGCTAAAATTTGGGGACAAACCTTTTTTTTATGATGAAAATGACTGTATATCAGAGCTTTTACACATGATCGTTGAAAATTCAAAATTATACGCATTCATAGACACTGTGATGGTTAATGACCATAGTATTGCGTACTCCGTTGAATTTATCAACTCCCTAGAGTTAAACGGTTGTAGTTTCCCATAAGTAGGAGCTAAAAATTGGAGTTTTAGCTTTACTAAGGCGAAATCTTGATGCACCCAATCTGTGCAACGTCATCAGGCTTCGTATCACAAAGTTTGCCAGTAATATTATAAAAGCTACCATTATCAAAGAAGCCGCTTAAAGAGAAAGTGGTTTTATTCCCCTCGTACCTATTATTCCAAACAACCTGCCATTTTATTTTAGAGGTTGCAATTTTCCTTAAAATTGGCTTTTACAATGACGATTAACAAATCCCTGGGCCTAACCTTAAAAGTGGCAGGAATTCATTTGAGCACTCCATGCTTTTCACTTGGTGAATTATATGTATGTTTTTCACGTGTTTCAAGTGCTCAAAACTTGCATGTACTGATGGAAAATAATGCCATTTAATGTTTTATACAAAACGGTATTGGAATAAAAATATATTTTGGAATTTTCCCGTAATTCTTTCAATGATTTACAAGTTTCCTGATTATATTATATCAGACTCTGTTTTTTACAGTACCATAATGATATCGCTGCTTGAAATGAACAGTGGCATATTTGCAAAACACTACTTTTCAGGAGAGCATTTCAAAGTTTTTGCACAATCGAATAAATTATTCCCGAATATATTATTAGCCACAGCGAAATATTTTGGTGGTAAAATAATTGTTTTTTACTGAACTACTTATACAGGCAAAGAAAAAATGCCTAAAGTATTACTATTTAAGAAAGAAATGAAGATATGCCGTTGTTACGTAAGTATTATTATTAAATACTGAAGATAATTCTAGGCAACAATAAGGTAAGTTATTATTTAATTAATTGGAAATAAAATATAAATAATTCATTTGAAACGTTTTAATATGGAAATAAAGTAGGTGCAAACTAGTTACAAACTGTTATAAAAATGGGAAAACTGTCGAGGAATAAGGCCATTTTTTAACACACCCAGTAGCTTCTCCTTTTTTTTTTTTTTTTTGCCACCTTCAATGGAGTTGGGTATGCCTGTTCATAATCAGGAAATGTTGGACTCCCAGATTTTCGAGTTTTCTTCATTTCTAAATCTGCTACGATTTGGAACTGCGCATCCCCGTCAGACCTTTTTCCATGAATCTTCAAGGGCTCACTCTTTTTAAACATAATGACGCTCATTTCTGAAATTGCTGGGATAGGGATGCCCGTATCCCTAATATTTAGGAAATTGGAGTACATCATCTCAACAAGTTTGTATGGCTTTCCTTTTTTTGTCATACTGATTATTGTTGAGTATTGAACTGGTGAAAATATGTCGGGTTGTCCACGCAAAAAGTGATTGACCAATTTTTCAATTTGGCTATGTACGTTTTCACCTTCATTTTGAGTATGCCCTGTGACAAGATATTTGTGTGTTATTGAATCGAAGTTCATTTTATTAATTGCTTGGAGATACATAGACATTAAGTATTGGTTTTTTTGTTGTCCAGAACAGTTGTCGCTGTATTAGATGACATTTTTGACTGACCCCTGTGCATCAAGGTAAGAGAGATACTTCCAGACGGACGTTCCGATTTCTACTGGGCCACGGTGTCCCTGTGTTTCGTTCCAGAAGTAACAGAACACTTCATCTTTTTTCATGTTAAATATAGTAAAGTTGTATGAAGCCACCTTAGAAAGGTAATAAAAGTCTGACACCAAACAGTTCGGAACCGAAAGAACAGCTTGTAAATCATACACAGCAACAGCAGTTTCAGCGTCCGAGTTTTCTTTGTCTGCCTGCTTCTCCATTCGAGAAAGATCTTTCTCTATGAAATGCTGCTCATACTTCTCAGTTAATGAATCCGATTTTGGAGAGTTTTCGTATTGTCGGCAAAGTGAACATTGGTCTTTTTTTGGTTGAAAAAAGCTAATATTATACGTCTTAAATATTTGGAAATATTGGTCATAAGCAGCACATTTTTTTTCCTTCTATTTCTCGTTCCTTCTTGTAGTCTCTATGCAAATCTGCGATAGACTTTCCCCCTTCGATATAAACTCGTGAAGTTTCTTGTCGGCAGTAGTGGCAAGGGTTTTTGGGATGGAATTGATGTGTTTATGAACACTTTCCACCAAAGTAACTTCTATTTTGTTATGCTTCTGGTGTTTTCCCCTTTGATCTGTTTTTAGAATATTTGTTTCGTTGTCTATTTTTTCAATGACTGTTCTGATGAACCTGTCTGTTATGTTGAATGTGTTTTTGAAGAAATACTTACAGACTCTGAATCTTTCACCTTTAAGGATCACATAATATCCTTGGTTTTTACCTCTAATACGTGTCGCATTCAAAGTGACCCTTTCTACTTTTGACGCTACTGTTTGCATACAATCTTTGACGTATTGACGTTGACGCTGCAAGTCTCCATGGGCCCAAAAGGTTGTAAACAGTTCTTGTCTTTGGCTCTCGTCAATTTTCTCCTTGCAGTTTAACTTACAATTTTGACATGGCGGTAACAGCTTTTTAGCGGCGACAAGCTTGTCAGTGCGACCGATGTATTCTTTACCCAGTTGTCTCAAATGTTTTCTTGTTTTCCTCTGATTCTCTTTCTTGGGTTTCTTGGTCAAAAGCTTCGGTTTTTTGGCATCTGGTAGGGATAAAATATTATTATTGCTCATTTCATTGTCAGGGTTGTATGACGGATCATTTTCTTCGTCGTCAGACGCTGCAAAGGGGTCTGGTGCCCCATCAGAATCTATCAGTCTTATCCAATTCATTAACTCCATTCTCATTCATTTTGGTAACACTAGACTTATTTTCTTCGGAAATTTTATTCCCATTTATCTTGGTAATACTATTACTAGTCTTATTAACTTTGGTAACTCCAGTCCCACTGGTTTCAGGAATTCCTGTCTCAGTCTTTTTAGAAACTCCATCAGTCTCATTCATCTCGTTAACTCTATTATTTACAGTCTTAATATAATTCAAAGTGCCATTAGTATTAATTATTCCGGCATCTTCACAAAAGTCTTGAATCTCATTGCTATCATTCCATCTGTACTGCATTGGTTGCACTGGTTGTAGTTCAAAATAATAGGGGTCCGGCAGGTTGTTTACCCATTCTTGTGTACCTAAAACCGTTGATGTAGAACCTATCGCTGTTGGTGATACTGATAGCACAATTCGCCATTCATCCCTTGGTGATGGATCTGGTGACACAATTCGCCATTCATCCCTGTGTGATGTGCCTGGTGCTTCAGTAACGCCTTTTTCTATCATTTGGCGCTTTCTCGCCATCTGAAGAATTAACGCTGTCCGCCGTTTCATGATTCATGAAGAACTACAACAAACAAATAACAATAAAATTAAACAACTGCATGCAGAAGTCTGGACAATAGTCAATTGGATGAAGCAAAAAAGCTTTGAAATCAGTAAAGTCTTTAAAATAATGCAGAAAACAACACACTTATTTTGAAGTATTTTGATCTGGTTTTCTCCAAAATGAGGGAAACACCAGAACATCAACCAATACTCCAGTCTTTTTTTTTAAAAACTACAGTTAGCGGATTCTTACATTGAAGAAACACCGGCATATCAGCTTAAATGACAGTTTTACTTTGAGTGAGAGATCAGTAGTTAGTCTCCCACTCGATGTAACACCGGCACATCAGCCGAAATGCCGATTTTATTTTCATAATACATAGTGAAACATAGAAGTAAAATGGTATTAAGGGTACTTATGCCAAATCAACTTACAAAGACATAGATGTTCCTCCTCCAAGCACTTCTTCAGAACTGACGCAATGGTGGCTGTGTCGTTGTTTACTAGGAGAAGCGCGCCAAAATACCAACTATGCACAACGACACTAGCGATTGCTGCATGATATTTTGAAACTAGAGATATGCCGATATTACCACAAGAAAGAGTAAAAAAAAAAAATTTTTTTTTTGATGTGATAAAAAAAATCGATTTTTGCAGATATGCCACTGTTCATTTCAAGCAGCGATATGGTTTAATATCATTTTACATTGTGATCAGACCGTCAGTTCTCACACACATATATAAAAATTTCCACGCATACGGAGTCGCGGGTAAAAGCTAGCAAGTCTATAAAATAGAATGAGAAAAATGGACTAGGCAATGCAATTAGGAACCAACAACGTGTGGTGCCTTAATTCTTATCGTATTCATTCACTGAAGTATTGTTTTTTGTATCACGTGCATCAGCGGAAATGCAAGATTTATTATTGTGATTTTAAAAAGATTATCCTCGGTGACTCACTGTATTTCCGCATTTTTTTCTGATGATGTATCTAAATATTTTTACTTATATGTTTTTCCGAGTTGGCAACCGGAAATTGCTTTTTAAATTAATGTTTACTTTTGTTTTCGTGAATAAAGTCGTTGTGTTTCGTAGAGTCGATGTTATACCAAGTGATTTAACTTGCTTAATTCTCTCATATGCATTGCGTTGCATCAAATACTCTACAAACCATTTAGCAGATTCTTTGCAAAAAGATGTGACAGAATGCAAAGAAAACAAAGGTATACTAGAAATGCAAAACAATCATTGGTTCACTGAGAGTGGTAAATGTAGCAGAATGTGGAGGGGCTCTGATGGAAAAGTACAACACATTTCACACAAAAGGCTAACGAAATCTAAACATGTTGTTGTGAAAGCAGTTTTGAAGCAAATATCTGAACTCTAAAAAAAATCTAATGTCTTAAAATTAAGTATGATAATAAACCGTAATTAGTTTTATCTTCTTAGACTTAATTAACCCTCTATTCTACGATTTTTTAAAACCAGTATTTAGATGCGCCATTTGCAAATTAGTTCAGATGTTTTTTAAACAAAGCGAAATCATACCATATGTTACAAGGCAATAATATGTTATAATAAAAATCTGTTATCATAAAAATAAACACAAAACTGTGAAAATTCGGATGCAATAGAAAATGGGCTGATCACCAACTCGTAGAAATCGTAGCTTGAGGGTTAAGGTGCGACAGTAATTCTCTTATATTTTAATAAAATTGTTTAATGAAGTTTTTAATTCTAATTTCCCCTGAAATTGAAAAACTTTCAGCTTTGGTAGCGTTTCCTAAAATTTGTTCTAAAAATTTTTATAAATTACAGTAATTTTTTTAAACAATAGAGGTTACTGTATTGCAATTAAAAATTTGAAAAGAAAAAAAAAAATCTTATAAGGACTTTTTGACACACATTTTGTAAGCATTATAATACTATATTAATAAGTTCAATGAAGCATTATAATGCTTTATAAAAATTCGCATTCATTATAATGCGTTATTTCATGCATGAAATAAAAATTCGATGCTACTATAACCATATTAATTGAATTAATTATTTAATATGGTTAATTTTTATTTTTATTTCCTTCAAATTTTTAAAGTAATTTGCTGCTTGATTATTTTCAAGGCCATTTTAAGTGGAGTAAAATTCATTTTGATTTTGTATTACAAATTGATCAGTAATAGCTATTTTTAAATTTCAAATAAAATTTATTAAAAATATGATGGATTTCAAAAATTATACGAAAATTAATAAATGTTTGAGCTTTATTAATTTCGATTTTTTTTTTATAGCTGATGATGAGCAGAGTGATTTCTTTCAAGAATCTGGACCTGTATGTGGCTTGCCAAACTTTTCTCCATGGTGGGAAAATGATTGCATAATATCGGATGATGAGGATTTTTCTGCTGTAGAATTTCCAAAGATTCTAACTAAAAGTTTCCGTAATATCACAGTAAAGAAACCATATGTGGAACCTGATGAAGTGAGAAAACATTTTTGCTTT
The DNA here is from genome assembly GCA_026543055.1 of Argiope trifasciata. Classification (NCBI taxonomy): domain Eukaryota; kingdom Metazoa; phylum Arthropoda; class Arachnida; order Araneae; family Araneidae; genus Argiope; species Argiope trifasciata. The sequence goes on along the minus strand of JAPMOQ010049656.1, from coordinate 8,926,695 downwards.
AGTTGTTAAAGTGTATGGAAACTTTCCTTTTTATTTTCTTTTAAAAAGGAAGATTGTAAAGTGATTAAAAAAGAGAATTTGAATTAAAAAAAACCAGTTGCTTACATTTTTTGATTTATTTCATTTTTCCTTCATTTCCGTTAAAAAAATGATTTTGGGATGTTACATATTGTCATTAAATTGTTTTATATTGTTGTGAGCAAAAGCAATTTTAGCCCTGTTTTTCTTATTAGATGTATAATTTAAATTAATCTATGAAGTAAGCTGTTTGCCTTACTGCTTTTATCAGCTTGATAAAATGCATTTATGTACTACTAAAATCTTATTAAAAAATCCAATAAAAGAAAATATAAAAAAATGACTTGAAAAATCCTTGTCGTCTCTAAATAATAATGTTTGTAGTATTTAATCAAATATGAATTTGTAATAATTTTTAATTAGTATTTATATTCTTATTCAGTGAATTGCGGTTTCTTTTTTAAAATGCATAAATACAGTTCTGGGAAATTCAGTATCGCTTTTACATGCCTGCTAGATCTACTTCCAACATTCTTTTTTATCTAATTAATATAATCTGGTTAAACTGGACAAATGAATTGATCTTTTGGTGAACATTCAGTTTCTAAGGGCCATCTACAGTTTTTAATGTGGTCCACTATGGATATGCTGCTGTGTCAATGTTTTCTTCTACTAAACAAACCCAAGAAGTTTATTTTCTTTTGTGTAATAAAGGTAAAACTCAGAGGATGAAATTAACTTCAAGAATTTGGAATCATTTTTTTAGTCTTTTGAATCATCTTATTATGAATCGTCTTAGTTATTTAATGAAAAATATTCATAAAATTTAAAAAAATGATTTTAAGATTTTTCTACAATAATTAAAGTATCTCCCCCCCTTTTTTTACCATCTTTTTTGGTGTTACAAAGAAATTCTTAAATAACATACTATAAGGGATTTCATGAGATTCACTTTTTGGAATATATTGACTTCTTGAAATTTGGAATTTTTCTTTAATAGCTCTTCCAAGATGGGTCCTATAGCAAAAAGTCTACATATAAGCTAGTATTATTTTATATTCTATGCATGTGTTAATTCGAAGTATACAAATCATTCAAGACATGTTTGATGAAAACTGTTTTGGCCTCTTCGATATAGAGCTACAGAGAGCTGTAATTTTTCACTCAATTGCGATTACTGGACCTTTAGATACTATTCTTCTCTTATGACTCACATTGCGAAAAAAGCGATGTTTTATTAATTAATTTAATTAATAGCTCGTTTGTTGTTAGATTTGTGGAGGCATTTCTCCCTAATAATACAGTGACATTTTCATGTGGATTAAATCCAGCCCATTTTTTACCACCATCTTTCAGTTTTATTTTCTCTTCTACGGATATTTAAATTTCAGTTGATTTAATACTAAATTTTTATTAATTATGATTTTTCAAATCATACTTCCCATATTTGATATAATTTGTCCACTAGATGTGAATTAATTTTCTGGGGAATTCTCAAATATATTGACGAACTTGCCTAATTGGGCCTGAATATTATCATCCATTAAGATAAAATCACCATCTCTAGCATCAGCATAGAGTTTAACAATGGAATGAAGGATCTTGTCGTGATACACGTCAGCTTTGAAAAGGTTGCACACGTTTATATAAAGTTCCTTTCTTTTAGGCTCAAAAATAAATCAAAGGCATACATTGTGAGATTTAAATCTGTGATCATTATTGACTGCATTTTGCCTTGAAGGTTTGATATGTTTAATGTGTGCATCAATTTGGAATCTCAGATTGGTAATGTAAATTCCAATTCTTCCTTGATAAATTTGACTAGTTTGCTCAGAATCTTGATCTCAATTCCATGAAACACATGTGAGTTAAATTGAACATCAAACTTGACCAAAATACTTCACATTACTGTCAGGGCTGTTCAGATTTCTTTTGCAAGAATCGTGTCCTATTCTTGTAGAATCTTTCCGAAAATTAATGGATTGTTTTCATTATGAAGTAGTAACTTATTGCAATATATGTTATGCACTTAAGTTCCACGTATGAAGGTCATTTTGTATATTTCTAATCTCATGATATTCAGTATATAACTATTCAAAGATTAAATTTTAAAAAATACTAATTTAAAGGAAACCGCTTATCATTTGGTTTCATTTGGAAAGGTATCAACTTGATAATGAGGTGAATTTCGGTAGCTTTCTTAATCTTAATAGTATTCAACTGACAATTTTATATAAGTTCCCTAATATATATAGCTTTGAAACTATTAACTGGACACAAAATATGCTTTGATTTCTTGTGTGTCCAGTTAAGATTTACTAAAATTACTCGTGATTCTTTTGATATTTAGAGATTAGCAAATAAAATGTATTGATGAAGGTTTCAAGTTAATCGCTGCATTCTGTGAAACAGAGTCAGCCGAAATCCTTTTTTACATAATTTCTAATCAGTCCCCTGAAGGCCATGCTCAAGTATATTTTTAAATGAGTTCAAGTATATTTTTTACATGGTTGGAGTTAATAGATTGTTCGTTCAATCTTTCTGCAGATTTTCAGAGAGCTGCATAAATCCTAGTGTTTGGATACTTTTGATCACATGCTGTATTTAGACAGTTTTAGCATTTAGAGTACTTATTTTACTTTGATAAATTTTGTTGAATTGATCTTTGATAGTTGAAATAAAGGAAAAGTGCTAATTATATTTTTTGAAGTTGAAATTTGTTTCTCTTTGACAGGGTAAACGTTTAGTTAGAGCAGGCAGAAGAAGATTAGGAAACAAGGTTGTTGTTTTTTGTTACATATACCATTTTTTTACTACTTTCAACTTTCATATATAATTATTTCATGTTTTTCTTATTTTAGATGACTTGTGGTGCAGATGAAGTATTTTCATATTTGCCGTTATCGAATGAGTAGGTTATTATTTTTTTACTTGAGTTATCAACAGTGTTTTCATTTGTTAATTTATTAAGTAGCTAAATTACCTAAAGGACGGTTTCAGATGAATGGTTTCGTTACTATAATAAGAATTTCTGCAGCCCAAGATTCAAAAATAATTCTTTCTGTTCAGTAGAGTACGATTAATTCTTACTTATAAATAAGGCAGTGATTATAATAAAAAAAATTTTTTTTCACAAATCATCTCAGAATTAAATATTGCAAATTCACTCTTTAACTTATCAGAATTATTTTCATTTTATATTGAATAAATTTATATTATGGAATTTTAAATGCGAGTATAATATTATTAAAAAAATTATATTAAAAGATAGTTCTTATAAATATGTTCATTGTGTTGTAAATTGCATTGCTTATTTTGTTTTGTAACATATAATAGAAGTTTTGAAAATTAATTTCTTAGTCCTTAAAAGCATTTTATGTCTGTAATTGTAAATTATTTTAGTCAGAAATGAAATTATTATGTAGAATGTACTGTTTTTATATTATTTAGGTACAGCTGCTTTCTTCCATCTGGAGATAATTGCTTAGCTAAAACAATGCTTAATGAAAAAAAGAAAAGGAAAGGAATGCCCTCAAGTCATGGTATGCATTTTTAGACCCATTTTTTTTAGTGAAATTTAATGCAGGCTTCAAGTAAAAATAGAAAAGATTATAAAACGTAATAAAAATACGAGAAAAAAAATCCAAATTTCTGAAGATTTACAAATTATAGTTTTTTTAAACCGTTTTAAAATCATAAAATCAAATCTTAAAATGTTCTATCAAAGTACTATATATTCAATATCATCTTAACTTCATATCACTAACATTTAGAGTTGCTTAAAATTTTGCACCCCTTTAAAAAGATGTTTCGTTATCCCACTCGTTTTGTTGTTGCTTTATATAAGTGGATTCATGTTAACTCTGATTCGAAAAATAGGCCTCTACTAACCGTATTATATCAAATAAAATATCTATCATGAGCTCTAGGGGAAAGCCTGATTGAGGTTGAGACTTAGAGGTGGGACATATCACAAGAATCACACACTATATGATAAAGGAATTTAAGGAACTTGACGAATGTTTGGGTCGTTTCACATCGACAAACGCTATTACATGACTGAACACAGAGTTCTGTTGGCGGGAATCAGATAGCTTAGTATTGTCTGTTGAGTTATGACGCAAGCTGACCACATACACAGATATATATAATACACAAAAAGAGAGACATTCAGCTCTTAGTAAGTATTTTTTTGTTTTCAGTTTTTTATGTTTGAGTTTTGTAAAATTTCTTAATTTCAGTATTTTCTCATATTTTTTCGGAATTTTTTAGGAAAGTTTAAAACTCCGATTTGTGAATTGTTTTAAGATATTTTAATTAATTCTAGTGAAAATGTTAAAGAGCAAAAACTTGGTGATATATTCTTAAATGATTTGTTTCTGCAATAAATAAATATTGCAGAATAATTTAAAATGTTCAGATTCCTTATAGGGTTTTGTCGAATTTCACAAATTCAGAGAGTTGACAGTAAACATCAAGAGGATAAAATAATCACCATACAATAGTAGTTGGTGAGAATCACAAAAATTGTTGGAAATTGTATAACATTAATTAATTATTGAAACATTATTTGTTGAGGGAAAGCACATTTTTAAAAGTATTTTTTCATGCTGGTAACTTGTGGATTTGATGGTATAAGGAGGGCTAAATTACTGAAAATGAAAAAGTAGTTTAGAACCCGCATTTGTAAAAACATTAAAACTTGAAAAAAAAATGTACGAAAATGTAAGGAATTTTATATTCTTTAATTTGATATAAGCATGTAGTGTGAAAACTGAGTAGTTTATAAGATATTCAGGAAAAACTAAAATAGGCACCAGAAAACACCAGTACCGGTGTTTGCAGGTGGTGTTGCCAAATTCGAAGGATAAATTCAGAGAGGGGATGGTAAGCATTAAGGAGATGAAAAATTACTATAAAACATATTTGAGTATTAATCATATATCAGTATTAAGATTTTTTTGCTGATTAGCTCCATTTTTCACAACATTCTCTGAAGAAATGTTGAAACAATAAAAATTTATCCATATACTTTGACGAAACTTTGCACCGCATTTTACAAACATGAAAACTGGATCTTCCTGTGAGATATTGGTGTGGATTAATCAGTAGTGTCTACAAGATATTAGAATTCAGTATTTTTAAGGCAGACTGGTGCTCCTGAATTGTTTCACAATCTTAAAGAAATTAAACTACAATTTTTTTACTCGTAGTTACATTTACAAATTAGTATGGATGGACCAATGTAGATTTAAACGTTTTAAAACGTGTAAGAGATTTTTCGTGTGAAATTTTGTTATAAAATTTTAGATCTAGGTAATTTTGGACTACACATAATCCATAAAACGTTTCAGTATATACATCTACTCTATAAAAAATAGATATTACTCTAAGAGTAATGTGTGGAATAATTAAAAGTGGTCCAGTTGGAAATATGGATTTCCTGGAATTTCCAGATTCTTCTAAATTTCCACTGAAGATTTGCTCTGTCCGTTAGGTAGAAGATGTCAGTGTTTCCGAACGTGCTAAAAGGTTTTTGATAACATAAAAAAATGCATATATTTCTTTAAAAAAATTATTTGGGTCTGCCGCAAGTCATAACGGTAAATGTTTGTCAGAGTAAATTGATTCTGGCTAAAGTTAGCTCCTTGAATTAAAAATAATAATAGTAAATGGTGTTTCAACTACGAATTTTTTTAAAAAGTGAAAGCACATTCTTAAACGTTTTTTCATGCTGGTAACTTGTGGATTTGATGATCTAGGGTATGACAAATTACTGTGAACGAAAAAGTAGTTTAGAATCCATATTTGCAAAAATATTAAAACTTGAAGAAAAATAAAAGCTTTAAAATGTAAGGAATTTTATATTCTATAATTTAATATAAGTTTGTAATGTGGGAGCCCTGAAGTTTTAACATATTGAAGAACAACTGAAATCGAAACACGAAAACAGCGCTGCAACATCAGTACCGATGTTCGCCGAAAAACAGCGAGCTAGTATTTATCAATGAGCATTGTAGAATTGATGGTCTTTATACTTCATTCGCAAACAACAAGTAAGATTTCACGAATGTAACTAAAATGTGTTGCCACTCCATCATGCATTAAGCAATGTTTTCTCGTACCAACCACTGTCGGTATTTCCAGTAGTAAATCCGGAGAAACATGCTGGAAGAAAGCAAGGTATTTTTTACCGTTGAGGTGTTCAGGCAAATAGAAGATACGGTTCAAATAGAAGACTGCCCAGATGTTAATATCAAACGTGAGTTGTACGGTTGACGAAATTGGGGATTTTTGGATGACCAGCTATTCGCATTGTGCGTGTTGAAGACATCTTGTAAACCAGGCGTCACCTGAGAATGAAACTCTAGCAGAAAAGTGTGCGTCTACCTGTGCGGCATCCAGCATGCAAACTCCGTCCAATCTGTGGTTTTCATTGAAAAACGTTACTTGCGATCCTATGTTTCTGGTAATTTTTCATCTACTTAATACCTACTATCCTTGCTCTGAATTTGCATTTCGAATTTGACAACGCTCTCTGCGAACATCGGTACTGATGTTACAGCGATGTTTTCTGGTTCCCACTTTAGTTTTTCTCCAATATCTTTAACCTCCCCGGTTCTCCCACTACACTCTTATATCAAATTATAAAATATAAATTTCCTTACATCTTTTAACTTTTATATTTCTTCAAGTTTTAATATTTTTTCAATTATGGGTTCTGAACTATTTTTTCGTGCACTGTAATTTGTCATACTCTAGATCATGAAGTCCGCAAATTACCAGCATTTAAAAAAATTAAAGAATGTGCTTTCATTAAAAAAAAACGAGTTGAAGCACCATTTTTTATTTTTAAATTACTTTTTTGAAATTTCCAAATATATAATAACATTAAGAACAGCCTGATTCATTTAATGAAAATGTTCGTTTAGGTGATTTTGAATTCTAATATTTTGGAAGTCCAAAGAATTTCCTGATTTTTGGAAAGTTGTAAAAATAATAATAATAATAAATGCTGTCACATGGCAGTGCGGTTTTGAAAACTGATTTAATGTCAACAAGGATATGCTTTTTGAAAGTCTAAAGAAAAGTCTTTAATTAATCTAAGAACTGTGTATGATATCAAAAGCTTTTCTGAATGCATTTTAAATGTTCCGATTTTGAAAAAATTGATTCAGTAGGCTGAATGAATACGTGCAAGGTATTAAGAAGCTTTAGAAGAGCAGAAAAAAGTCCAGGGAAAAGAAAAGGAGTTCAACAAATGCAAAGCAACACTTAAAAGGAAATTGTTGCAAATGAATAAATAAATTAATTAATGACTTTAAAATCTGCAGAAGGACAAAAATCGATTCCCAAATATATAAATTGACAAAGGTAAATAAAAAGTAATAATAATAATTTAATAGATTGGGGATATACTGTTCGAAACTTACCAGTTAACCTCAAATTTAAATCTCGTTTATCTACCAGCATTCCAACTGTAACCTTTTCATATGTAAATAGCCAGATAATAGCTGTAACCGCGAATTTGTATCTATGCCTATAAGGTTGGTTGCATCAATAAACAAAGTTACCTTCAAAACCTTATAGTAACAAAGTATGAAAATGATTTTAAGTAAAACATTTATTTTATAACAATGCGATTTAATATTCCAATGCATTTCAAAAGTTATTTCTTATAGATTTGAAAAGTCATTGCCAACATTTCTACAGGCTGAATGAAATACCTCACTTTGGTATTTTTCTGCTAATTTATTAGCAATCCATGTAATTCTCCAAAGGAACTCTTCATTCTGAATTAACATGGTCTTCATTCTGAATTAACTGAAAAATTTTAAAACCAATTTCTTTTACCTCAAATCTTCAATTACGTGTAAAACGCTCCCAAATCCTTTTTTCCCCATTAATTGGAAAAATCGAAATAAGTCTTTTCGTCTTCATTTGACGACAAGACAAGAATAAGGATAGAATTTTCACTTTAAATTTAAATTACCCTAAAGTATTACATTGTTTAAATAACACGATTAAAGTAAATTTATTTGTTGATGAAATTATGCTGACTTACTACGAAGTCGTAATTTAAGCCTTGTGTGTGTAAGCATTCGATTTCTGGGAGTGGTCTCGGCAGAATACTGACAGAAGAAAAAAAAGACTGTGTGTACAACGAGTCTAATAGAGCCAATATTGACAATATTCTTTCAGTATTAAATCCTCATGTCGACATGAAGTAAAACCTTTGGTTTAATTTTAAAATGATCCGCCTTATCTATCATCTCATCCACCGCAAAGTAATCTCGCTTTGTAATGTTTTTTTATGAAGAAATAATTAAATGGTTAGTATCATGATTTTAAAAATGTTGTGCTTTGTTTCATTTGAGTCCTTGAGTTTGTGTGACTTACAATGAAAGAGTATTAAGGTGAACAGTATCTCACTCATCTCTTAATATGTATTTTCTCTTTATTGTTATATTCTAGGCATTAAAGTGAAAATGTGTTCTTTCTTATAAAAGTAAACATTAATTTAATATACTTTTATTTCGAGTAGTAATAAATTGTTGCTTCCTTTTCTTGCTTTTTCCACTCAGCAAAACTATGGAATATTCTTATTCCATTATGATTAGTATATAAGTGCTGTTCGCGTATTTCCTCTTGTATATACGTACATTGAAAATATGGTTTTTTTTTTTTTTTTTTTTTTTTTTTTTTTTTTTTTTTTTTTTTTTTGCAGATTTGAGTGGCAACCCTGTTAAGTTGTCCTATCTCAAGTTTTCCACCGATTTATTTGAGATTTTCCCGCCTTAGCAAACATGTCAACAGTGCGAATTAATAAATTCCTGATTTTCCATTGACATAAGCATTTTATATTCATAGGCCTTTTAAAGAAGATATTTGTAAGTCGGAAATTTATTGGTGCCTGTTGGTAATTACTTCACACCTGCCATTACAATGAGCTGAGAAAAATACAAAATTATTTTCTCAAATGTTCAAGATTATCAAAATCACAAAAGGTATCCAGTCAGGGTGAGATAAAATTGTATATTGATTAATATTTGGTATAGCCATCCCCCTTACTTTATAGAAGATGTTATGAAAGAATTACTTTTATATGAGTATCATATGATTAGATTAGTTGAATCTCTGAATAAAATTGTCTGTCAAAGACAACAAATAGATTTCTATACCTAATTTTGGTATTAAGTTTCTGATAAAGTTAAAACAGGATAGCTATTTTGGGTTTTTCTTTCTTATAGCTGATTTGAAAATTTATTTCCTGTGTATTACAAAGCAGCTAAATCTTTGAATTTGGAACAGCTATTCCAGATATCTATGTATAATCCCAATACTTATATATATAGTATTGCATCATGCATTAAAAAGGATCTTGAAGATCCAAAAGTCCTTATCATGGACTTTTGTGAATTGCTATCTGTGAATCTGTCTCAAAACGAAGGTAAAGTGCAAAGCTGGAAAATGATTTCATGAGAACTTAATACATTATACACTAATACAAATGAACTTTTAAAAAAATTCGTGTCATGATCAGATGGTTTGAAAATTATCAGGTGCTTAAACGATTTTTGAACATTCACTTATAAGAAATTTTTATTGAACAAGTGGTGCCTTACCAATCAGAGTTATGTCACTTTTAAAGAACATATCTGTAACGCTTTTTTAGCATCAAAATTGCTTTTTTATCATTCCATTGCAAATGAAATTCTTAATACTGATATGGTACTTCATCCGATTTCTTTTAGAAGATCTAACGTATCAATTATCACAATTCTTATATGATTAAAGTAGAGGAATACATTGAGTGTGGACAAACATTTTAGCAAGAACTCTTAAATAAATAAATAAAAAAGATTTTCGTTTTGTGTCATATTAAGAAAGCCAAAGTATTTAAAAGATAGCTAACCACATTTTTTTTACAGATGCACGAAATTTTCTAAATGGATGTGTTAGAAAATTATTGACGTTATTCTTTCTGCCCTAATTTCTAACCAAATCAGTTTCACCTTTGAATCAAATGATAATTTTAGTTGAAATAGTATTTAATCAAGGACTGACATTTTATGTGAGAAAATCTGGATAACTCTTGATTTTTGCTGACGAGGAAAAACAAGCTCGTAACAGCAACTACCCCACTAGCTAAAAGAAATATGTACTGTATCAAAATATATACGCAATCTAAAAATGTGAAAAAAGAAGAAGAAGAGAAAAGAGTCGATAAATTGTGGTTCGACCTGCTCCAACTCGCCAGAAATCTTTGCATTGATGCTATATTATTGTTAAAAATGATCGTGATATTTTTCCATGGCAACTGTAATGCTGAGAGAATATGAAAGAACAAGCTCCCTTTGAGAGTATTGTGTTGACAAATTATAGCTGAACTTAATTTTTAAATGCAAAAAATCACTTCTATTGCATTTTCATTATTTAATCCTTATTTTGTACGTTTTCTTGTTAAATTTACTTTTAGATAGAGTTTTAATCAAAATTTCATCATTTTAGAACAATGTTTATGAATGTCGTTTTCGAATTTATTTTTGAAAAAAGTTAAGAATTTTGTTGTGACCTAAAAATTGGGTGGGATTTATTGGTCCTTTTCAAACAGTTTTCTTGTAGGAAAAAAGATCTGGTGTGCATCGAAGAAAATACTATAGTTAATATTTTGAAATATTTTTCTTTTACTAATTCTTTAACATAAATAAATTTCGCTATTGAAGGAATTTTTATAAAGGCTTCATTACGTTGCAACTAATGATAACACTTTTAGAAAAATATCATGAAATTACTATTCTATTAAAATATTTAAAAATTAATTAAGATGGGGAAATGACAATTCCATTTACACATTTGCAAAGAACCTGAGGAAATGTTTTGCTATGTAAATGGCTCTCTCGTATAAAATTTTCCTACTTTTTACTTCCTCATATAAAAAGCCGTGAGAAAATATTGTTGTAATCATAAAAAAATGAACTTGAGATTTGAGAAATTTCCTTGTCTGTCAGTAAACACAATTACTTAAATAATTTCGAGGTAGAAAATCGAAATTTATGATATTAATTTCCATCAAATTTTTTGTAAAATCTGTTCAGAGTGATCGTGTTTGTCCGGCTATTCGAATTTAAATTAACACGTTAGCTACAGAACGAAGAAATCTAGACGGGTAAAATTTGGTACACAGATTTAATATTTGTAGTGCAAATACCTATCAAAATGTAAGCTAAATTCAACTAGGAATTGGCCGTCTATCCGTCAGTGTTTCTAAAAGCATGCAAACGTGATAAATCAAAAACTTATCAACTTACATGTGTCAAATTTTGGTTTTAATCGCTTGGGAAAAACGCATCTGACACCAATTTGATATTTAAATGCCATTAACCACAAGCCAGGGATTAATTGCAATATATATATATATAGAGAGAGAGAGATTTAGTAAAAATGTTAAATTCATTTCAAAGCTTATTATTTCGTAATTATTGTAGGCCAATGCCATGGAAGCCACTCTCTGACTTATCAATTACTTCCCTTCGAAAAATTTTGAAGCTTGGGCAACACTTTTATTAGAAGGTATACGAGAAAGCCGTGAGAAACTACGCCCTCTGGTTTAATTGTAATTTAAATGCAACGAATAATTTTAGCCAGGCTTTGTTATTTCACCTTACATTATACTTGCCATTGATATTTAAATCTAAAAAATATTTTATTTAACATGTGGATAAGATTTTGGCTCCCAGTTCTAAAAGAGAATATTGAACAAAAGCTAAGTTATGTTCGATTCTATCTGCCTGTGACATTGCAACAGTTATTATACTGATACCTTTGTTCATAATTATAAATAGCTTTTTATTAATTTTATTTATCAGAAAATTTTATATGTAACATGATTCCAGGTGTGATATTGTGCCTTTCAAATGATTCTCATTTGCTGCAGTGCATGTATATATATATTTGAACTTTAATATATGAAGTATTCTCTCATTTCTTATATGTTATTCTATCTTTTATTTCTAATAAATTATAGGTAATGGAGAATTTTCTTCTGCTGGAGCTAATGTTGAACTCCATGTCTCAAAGAAATCAAGCTGGATACCAGCTATGGAGTTGAGTGGATCTGGAGATGGAAGTTTGCCATCCAGTAAAGTACTTACTACTGGTGATAAGCAGGAACTTGGATAACTGAATAATGGAAACTACTGCGTTATTTCTGCCACAGCTCCTCTTGGAAAACCTTCTTAATCTCCATTGCCTGTTCAATAATTTGTTTATCGAAATAAAAGATCGTTTTCTTTTACAAAACATTATTTAATAAATGTGAGCTTTTAGTATAAAACTTATCTTTTGAATTAATTTTCTCTAATTAATTTTCTTTTTTCTTTCTCAGTCATTGGAGATCATCCAAATCAATGAATTGAATCATTTACTTATAAGATAATCTAGATAAAACTTTGCTGGATTTTTTTTTCAAAAAGCTTAAAGAAGTCATATACATTACAATACAACTTTATGATATATCTTCTGTAAGATGATAAATACTGTTACTGTACTTATTGAGCATATGATGTAGAAAACATAAAAGATAGGCCTTTAATGTTACATAATTTTTTATTTCCCTTTAATGCTTTTTTAATTACATTAAATACATAGAAATCTTTATTCTTAAGATATGTATATATTTAAGCTGTATTCTGAATCTTTGCAAAATATATTGAGATCGCCATACAGAGACCATGTGTTGGAGGATTATTCATTTATAATTATTTTTGTTCACAGTTTTAACTCCTATGATACCAACTAGGCTTGCTTTGTTGGACAGTAAGAAGCCTTGTAGTGATCTTATTCAAAGATTTAGGGGGGGGCTTAAATTTCCCATATTTCCTGTGTTGGATTTTTGCTTCCGTATTGATATTGTGTGGCTGATTAATTTTATGAAAGAGGAATCGGACCCATTTTCTATTGATTTTTTATTTAAAAAAATAAAGCTGTTTCTTTTTTTTAAATGAAAGTTTAACCTTGTGGTCATTCCAGTTGTGGCATTCTAGTGCCAAAGTGAAAAATGCTATCGGAGCGTGCAGAGTGTTTCAAAATCAACGGTATATACTCCATTGTGTCCCATAAAAGACTGACCTCAACATTTTACAACTCGGCCTTGGAAGTCGATAAAACAATGAAATCAATTATCTATTTATTTTGATAGCCATATCAATCTTGTACACAAATTTAAAATTCAGTGACAAATATTAGTGGACCTCTATTCTGTAATAGCGATGGTTTCTTTAAAAGTGATTTGATATAATTCTATCAAATAACGATAACTGATAAAAAATTCATTGGAGCTTGAAAGCAATTTGTTATCACATCTTTAGCATCAAAGAATTGGTCGGACACTTCTTTATTTATTCTGTATGGATCTCACCAAACCATACTCCAGTGACTTCTGGAATATGTGAAAAATTTTGAACTATCCTTTATATACTGGAACAAACATGGATTGTCCTCTATCTAATTCGCCTGCAACCGCTTCTTGTGGGGTACATTAGATGATAGTGTTTGCTGGAATCATCTTGCAGCACTGGAATAACTTATAGTGTTTATCTGTGAGGCAGGGGCAGGAAGTACTAGGGCTGAGAAATTACTAGATTTCTTCGTATCACAATAAAAATAATTAGAAAATAAATGTGTTAAAATTTCTTCAATAAAGTTGTCAATGTCAAAGCCATGTCTGCATTTTACAATTTATCATATTCCACTTTTTCAATAAGAATTTGTAAAATTTTATCCTTTTACTGCTAATTTAGAAAACATCAGTTTTTTTCATTCTTTATAAAACGAAAACGATATAGTGATGTCTTTAACAGATAAAATTAAGTAATTTCAATGAATCTCGCATTCGAAGTCTTAAGTCTAATGCCTTGAAAATTAATTCTGTATATAAATAACTTACTTTTTTATTATTTTAAAAGCATTATTTGCAGATTTAATTTAAATATATGCACTAGAATTTTAACAACAGGTACAAGTAATCAATACTAAAGAAGCTTTTTAGAAATCACTAAGAGAGTGAAATTAGTAATTCGGAAATGAATAAAAACATGAATAATGCATATTATTTTGTGTATGTTTATGAAAGAATCAGGCAATACATTTAAATTTCAGAAAAGATCTTTAAATTTTTTTCGTTTGTGAAAAAGCATAATCAAATAAAAAATATATTATCATTAATATAAACTCAACAAAAATGTATCTAACACAGATAAAATGCTGTGTTTCTGAATATTGAAACCATTTCAATCAACATTGAGCTATATTAGAAAATGTGTTAAAAAGTGAAAATTAAAATTAAGCGAGAAATTGAAATAGGCGTTATATATAAGAGTGTTATAAATTGAAAAATTACCCCTAAAATAATTTTTCTCTGAAACAAACAAATTTAATTAATTCCATAATTTCTTTTTATTTTATTTATTGTTATTTTTAAAGCAATTCTAAGTACTTCATATTTAAAAAGAAGAAAAAAAATGCGCTCAATACAAAAAACGAATAAAAGGGAAACAGTTTTAAAGTATGCGAGAATTTGCCAAAAGCACAACATATATTCCAATAATATAAACTGAAATAAATTGGAGGAAGAAACATGTATTCGTTAAGAATGATCTTTACCTTAAATACAAAATAATAATAATGAGAAATATATTATGAAATTGGAAAATAGCATTTTTTTAAAGATATAAAAGTAAAAAAAATACATTTTATATAAATTATTATATGTATTATAGTATGTATATTATTATACATTTTTTGTAAATATAAAAGCACATACTACAGAATAACATGCGGATTAAAAGAAAATGCGGGGAAAAAACTGACGTATTAAGTAAGACCTTGAAATCAAATCGTAAAATATTACTAGGATTGGATGAAATCTTATTTACTAGGAATCTCAAGAATCCTGAAAATTCTATCATTGAAGCTCGACTATCATCGATTGCTCGAAGGTTGGATAATTATCAAAAATTCAATGAGCGTAAAAAATTGACATCATTATAAAAGGAAGGTAAAACATTCTAGCATTAAAAATCGTTTTAATCGTGAATACGAAATAATATATTCTTATAAAAATTTTATTATGGAACTGCAAAAAAAAAATTATAAAATAAAAAAAAGAAAATTACATTTCTAAAAATGTAAAAGTAGATACTATATGCGAACACGGCATATAAAATGCAAATTAGGGTCAAACACGCTTCAAATATTGGTCTGTTTAATTGTTAATGGTGTACTATCTTACTGAAGTGTTTCTTTGTAAAGAAAGTTGCATTGAACTTTATTTAATAAGAATATCTATTAATTGAATCATGGCCTCCGCCCATGGCCTAGAGTAACAAAACAAAGACTGAAAAAAAGAATGTCAATTGTGACGGTAAAAATGTTAACAAATTATTTAAAAATTCATTAAGTTTTTTTTAAAAAAATATTAGAACAAAAATTTTCAAAAAAAAAAAAAAAAAAAAAAGAATTTTATAACAAATTTAATTTTTGCTTTACAGCGTCTACATATAAGTAAATTTTAGAAATGCATTACGAAATTTAGACTTGCAAAACTCGTATTGAAAGAATTTAAAAAAACAAAAAACACTCGAATATTTTGTTAAGCATACCTGCTCTGAATTTCATGTTTCAATACCTTTATTTTTAATGACAATAATATTTACATCTTAATTGGACCGTAATATCTTAATTAATTGGGTAAATTTTATGAAATGTGTTTAAATTTGAATAATGTTTATCGCCCATTGCAGAGCAGATACATTTAGATTTCAGTTATTTATATGATTTTCAAATTTAATTCACAAAGGTATTAAAAATTAGTACAAAATAGCTTTACTGTTATTTCTGGAAGGTATATCGCCTGTTTAAAATAAATAAAGCACAAAAGATTCGCATGAATTACAATATTTTGAGTCGCAGTTGATAGCTTTTACTTCTGACTACATGGTGCGATGAAGGCTTTGAGTTTTCAAAGTAAACATTCAGTAATGGAGGGATAAGTAATGCCAAAATTCTTTGACCTCGGTGACACTGTTTGCGGGAGGGGGATAGACAAAGTGGAGTTATTGATAGGAAGAATAAGCCTATCTTCACTTCACTGAATATATATTTTATATAGACATTGAAAGTATGAAATAATAAAATGTCAACAATAAGGCAATACAACTTTCGAACTTAATATTTAACTATTTTTATTTCTTTTTAAAAATTGTAAGAAGATATTTTAGTTTAAAGCAGGAGTAAAATAAAAATATTATTGAGCAATTTTTCTATGATAGTCTTTAAGTATACTGAGCAAGTTCCATGGAATCAATAATCTAGGAATAATGGGTTTCAAGAATCAAAACATAAGATTTTTAAAGTTCTTACCATCATTTATCAGTGCTTCATTACCTTATTAATTTGAAACCTGAATCATTATTTACGAAGATTAATAAGATATCTTACAGTTTTATAACTCGCTTTATTGTCTGTATCTTTGCTTGTTTGTTCGGTACAAATCAATTTTAAAGTATCGTCCTAATGAGCTAGAGATTCAAACATAACTCAGAACTGGAGGATAATGAAATTATTAACTCACTTTCTTGTTCGTTCGATACAAATTTTTTTATTGGGTGTAATTTTGTGGTGGGAGTATCTGTAACTCACCGTGAAATTAGTTTCAGAATTTCAAGCTCAAATCTGAAAAGAAGATAAATCATTTTTCAAATAAAAGAAAAATAGTATATTACTCCTTTGAATGCGGTGATTTATGATTATGAATATTTAATATTCACTTTCCGGATTATTTGTATTGGGTTAAGAATCTAATCTGTACTTAATAATGAATATGTATGGATTTAAGAGAAATTAGCTTAGACCTTTTAATCCGTTTAAAAAGGTATATTAAAAAATTATATAAATAATTTTATTATTTATTCTTTACAAAAATAATAAGCAATGTCAAAACGGCATTCCAGCGCTACTATGTCCCTGCCAATGATTTCATTCTTCTTCGTTGAGTTATTTAAACTTGAAATAAGAGAATCCTTTATAGTTTATTCTATCGAAAACCGTAAGACACCCTACAACCGATGATGCGCTAGACGACGTGTCTCTGTCAGAAAGTGATAAGAAACAAAACAGTAATGGAATGACAGAATATTAAGAAAAATGTTGAATTAGTTATTCATAATTAAAAACTCATCACTAAAATTTTAGTCACCAATGGTGACGCATACTTCACATTGTCAGTGTAGTGATCACTGTGCACTGGCAAGAATCAGCCGTCTTCCGTTGCTATTGACACGGAATTCATACTTGAATTTTGGCAACAAAGCTTTTCACTCAAGATGCGACTGACACATGGTCGGATCACCTTATTATGACAGCCTATCTAATAACCGAAATAGCCTCCTTCTGGCAACCAAATCATCAGTTAAGCGGTGGGGCATGAATTCAATATGTGCATGGAAGGTAGTGGCAGATATCTGTGATCATGAGAATATCAGATCATCAGGTAATTGGAAGATTCTGAGGTGGAAAGTTTCTTTTTCTCTGTCTGAAGATTGCAATATTTCCACAGATTTTCATAAGAATTAGATCTGAGAAATTAGGAGGCCAGGGTTGTAAATGGAATTTCTCCTCGTACTCCTCAAACTCAGCATGGAGATACATGGCATATAGCACAGAGAAAGAGAGAAACAGAGGTCTCACTCTCATAGACGATAATGCCAACTTTCTTAACATTGCGCTTTTCATAAACAGTAGCGTCACTACTTCCCGCAATTGAACTAACCGAACTACATCATCATATTAGGAGAGGATGACTTTCACCATGGCAACGATAAAAAGATTATTTGCAATCTTTATCAATAATGTTTTTTTAATTTTTTTATATTTTCACAATTATAAAATTTAGAAACAGAATGGATTTTTTTTTTACGCCTTGCCAATTCAAAATTACTGTTTAGTCATCAATGTTAGGAGACTTTCAGCTTTTTTCAACAGATTGGAGTAGATTTTGTTCTTCATTTTTATGATTTTTATGGCTGAGATCTTATGCTAGTTTTTGCTTCTCATTCATCTGTGTGAATAATCCATTCTATTACTATTATAAAAAAAAAAAAACCTCTAATCCAGGATCCTTTTCTCACTATTTTAAACTTCACTTTTTGTGGAGAACTAATAATTTAAAGCATGGGGAAATTTCATTCAAAAGTTATTTTAGATAGTCATATTCATTTTTTTATATATTAATAAAAAATAACTATCTCTTTTGTAGAGTATGAACTTTTTAAAATTTGGGGATAGCGAATTTAAGAAATATTAAATATTTTTCAAATTAATTAATTATTATTTTTTTCTCTAAATTTTTTTTGTTATTGTTCAAACATAATTTTTAACAAAGTTACTCAAGGACATTATTTTTTAGGGAGATTAATTTAACTTAGTACTATATGTTCATAGTACGTTGGAGTAATAAATTTAATTTTCAAATTTATCATGCATTTTTTAAAGATATAAAAAGTTATGGAATGTGATTTTGATAAGAAAATTCAAGATCATCATTCGAACGAAAGAAGAAATAAAAAATTCTCACACTTTCTCTTTGTGCTCTTCATGATTATCAAAAAGTCCATATTTATTTTATACAAAACACCAGCAAATTTGTACTTATACATTCTTTTTTATAAAATAAGCGAAAATTAGTCATAAAATATTTATGTAATTTTACAAAATATTGAAATACATCAACTACTGGCCAGTTTAACTCATATTTAGCATAATCATATTCATTCAAATGTTAAAAAAAAAAGTGTGATTGTTTAACATTTTGTCTTTACCTACTTATAATTTTCGACATGTCAAACAATTGTCACATGACAAATATTTTTAACAAAATAACCAGAAATATGACATAAAAAATTTTCTTTAACACTGTTTAAGTTTGTTAAACTTAAATAGAGTTAAAGAAAACTTGTTATGTAAGGTATCCACAACTTGTGGAACACTTTCTTTTGAACATTTTTCAGATTTAATAATTTCAAACAGCGTTTTTTTTTATTAAACATGCTGAAATCTATAAGTGAATATGTAATATCATCCTGGCAATTTTTTCCACTCGAGTGTTTGAAAAAGTTTGTTATAATAACTTTTTGAATAGTATGCCGAAATTTGTATGTATTTGGGTTCTCCCTAAATCCTCCTCTACGCCTCATGGATACAAATGTATTTTGTCCCACGTCATGGCTAAATCTATTAGTTAGTATGACTTCATTATTTTTTAGTAATTCAGAAATTCCAAGGAATACATTTATGGTTAAAATTCACTCATTTTTACATAGAGTCATTTTTTTCCTCCTCTACTTGAACGTATTTCCTATGTTTTAATACAGGATTTAATTTCTTTCCAAATCTTTATGTCGCAATTATCTTTTGTGACTGTACATAGAACCTTTTTTAAATGTTTCTAAGTCCTATAATTTAAAGTGTCAAACAGTACATTGCGACAACAGTAATTTGCGAAACGTACTGTATCAATTGCATTACTTTCAATTTTCTGGGTGGCAACAAAAACTTAAGGCAACTGCAAGTGTATGATTTAGTACCTAAAAGAGTAATCAATAAGAATGCAATGGTTTATCAGTATATGCTTGAATATCTCAATTTAAAACAGAAATTATAAAATTACAGTAACTAGAAAAAATATTCAAATAGTGAAAAATGACTTTCACCTGAGCTGCAAGTTTCACATTCATCTTCTTAAGTCCTGATACTGCAATGTGCTTCTTTGTCAACTTTCTGCTGGCACTGAATTCCTAAAAAAAAGCAATTGCAATTAATATATAAGAAAACCCACATTAACAAACATTGGCAGCAATGTTTTAATACAAAAAGTTTAAATATTTTAAAATTTTAAATGTTTTAAAAGTTTAAATATAATGTACAAGTTTTCGTTTTGATTTATGTAAATATTACCAATTGTTAAAATTGTAAAAGATAAAGAGAAATAATGTATACAAGAGAAAAATCTTTGTTTTTCAAATACATTAATAAAATCTATTTTTCAAAAATGATTTCTTCTCAATCTATCCGATAGAATTCCGCAAGATGTTTTCAATTTGCATAGGTTGAACGAGAAGTATCATCTTCTGAGCTATTTCCAATAAAAGTGTTTTAAAAATAAATACCGAGATTCGTCAGGTTATTTCTTACATATTTTAGAAGTGAGGAAGGTCGTATAGTGCATAAATTTCTTATTTGTGTATAAAGCTGGGATTCTCTGTTGTCCCATTTAAGTTTTTAAACAGCCCTTGATTTCTTGGACCTAGAAATACACTTATTATAAAGCAAAGGAAGTAAACAAAATGAATAATAAAATATTTATAAAGTAGTTAAAGAAAATAATTAAATTAGTTTCGATTTAGAATAAGACAACACATTACTGTAAGGGTCCATTAAAATAGAATTATTAAAAATCATAAAACTCTGCTACCCTTGATCGCATACAATAGAGATTACCTCTAACTGACAAGAAAGTAAAATATCAACTGCTTCGATTACCAAACCCTTTTAACTGTCTTTAGAAGAGGTGAAATAAATAACCTGATACCTGAAATCAACAAAGATGCCATTTATTGTTTAAGTTTCGGATTATAAGTAAAAAAAAATATCAAAAGAGCTGCAATATATGCATCATTTGAGAATTACATTTTGTATATATTCCTATGTCTTTATTTCTAATAACATATATATTTACAATTTATAAAAAAAGGTTTCATAATAACCTGCTACCTATTTTTTGAATACAAGTGCTTCAGTTGCATATGGTGGTTTATCAATATTTTCCTGTCTGAAGGTGGTGAATCCATCAACGCAATCGAAGTCTGCAGCATATGTTAATCTTGGTTTTATTGATATTTCACCAAATGTAGAACACTTCATTTTTCCGAATCACTCATCCGGAATGACTGCGTTTTTAAACACTTGATCAAATTTGCACAAAATTCTGGAGTTTTAGAAGCATTATAAGTATACCTGAAATAAAAACAAACTAATTATAAATAACGAAATAATCAGGATTATTAATTTTGTTTATTGCAGGTTTATTTTTCATTACAATTGACTCTGCTTAATGTGACCACTTTGGGATGGTCATTGAAGGATGTAAAAATTTGTGGACGGTATTGATGTAAATGCAGGGCAGAAGAAATTAAAAGTAATGCAGTAATAGTATTCTTCTCTACAAATGATACAAATTCAGAATACCGTATTAAACAAACTGATTAATATACATTTGGAAAATATTAACAACTTACCTATGTAGTGTTTTTGAAGCATCCGATATGCTGTGCAGATAAATATTAAGTGCAAAGGATTTTTCTGTGGTCCATCAATGCCTTACTTTATTTGACCTTCTTTACATATGCAGTTGCGATCGAATAAATTCAAACTAATATGGTTTATCAGACAATTTTACTTGTCCCAAAAGGCTATAACATGTATTTTTTTCAAATAGACGTTGCTTTAATTTTGAAACACTTGAAAGCAAAGTCTTTATTTTTGTTGTTTTGGGAGTTGTCTGCCGACGATTATTTGCAGCATTGGTTGATACTGTTGAAGAACATATGAGATGTCTTCAACAGATGAGCAACTGGATGCAAGTAAAGGCAGAGTGTCATCATGGGTTGATGTTATTTTAGAATTTTCAGATTCCGGGGAAGAAAAAACAACTTCTACTGTAGTTATTTCTTCTGTAACAGTTGGGCATGCAAATTTGTATAACCTATTCTTAAATGTGCTGGTAAAAGAGGAATCGGAGAAATGCTTTGTATTCCTTCTTTCATTCCTTAAGGTGTGCATCTATTTTTCCGTTTTAGGGCTGAAAACTATTTCTGTATCTCGAAAATATTACATAAGAAACTTATAATGAACGCAAATCTTATTTCATCAAATCTCAAAATATAGCGCTACGAAATTAATCTATAAGAGGAACAGTACGTACTGGCTGACGAAAGTTAACTCGCATATCGTGCAAATAAACAAACTGTTTGAGAAATCATACCTGTCTTCATCTGGAGGAATTAAAAATAAACTTGTCCAGTCGTTTCACACATAGAACACAACCTGAAAAAAATTCTGTGTTTCTAATTTTCGGACGAGCATCATCGGCGCTTACATTCATAGCGATCCTGAAAACCCTTTAAAAAAAACAACAGAACACACAGAAAGAATACGTATACAATATTAGATTTAAGCAAAATAATAATACATAAGCTAAGTTCAAGAGAAATGAAAACACAGAAACGAGTTTAGTTTAGTTATATTAACGTCCATTTGTAAAGCAATACTAAGGCTATTTTGGGTCGGACCTCATCCTTTTGAACAACGGTCAAATGACGAGGGTGACATCTGAACTGGAACCCCCTCTCCACACCACACCAGCGGGAGGTCATTTGGCCTGATAGATTTTAAGTGCAAGAGACCCCCCTCACACGAGAGTTCTGCGGTGGAATCGAGTCTCGAACCTGAAACCCTTCGGTTCCGAAGCCGAGACCTTACCACAAGGTCATCGTGGTCCTACACAGAAACGAGAAAAGCACGATTGAATAATTCTTAGAGGGAAATAACCAACACTAGAGAATCTAAAGTCACCCACGTGATGTCACCGGGCTGTTTTTTTTTTTTTCTAGTTCTTCTAGAATTGCTAGGTTGAGATGGCACTGCGCTCGTTAATCAAAAGCTGAAGTGAAACCTCTGTCTCCTTCTCAATGGTATGAAGCATTATTCAGTTGAAATACCCCGAGGTTTGCACATTTGGATAAGCACGCGCAGTTATTGAGGATACCTTCCTCAGGAATTAATGGACTTGAAGCCTGCCTTGACACATCATACTGCCTCCTACACCTTATTGACACAATTTCTGCAAGTTTGTTTTCTGATGTCTGTAAGCTAATATAGCAGCGTCCATTGATTCGATGTAGTAAAAAATGGGATTCATCTGGAAAAGTAACCTTTTCCCATGTTCCAGGGTTTAATGCTTGCACTGTAATGTAAATGCACGAGATTTCTTACAACTCATGCTGGTCAAAGCGGGTGCTGAAATTAGATATATGCTGCAAAGGCCAATGTACGATAAATATCATTGAACAATTGTCCTAGATAGCTTTCTGGAGCATTAATCATTTGACTGTCGATACATCAATGGTAGCACATTGATTCCTCTCAACAAAGCGTCTGAAGTAACGCTAACCCCTATCATTTATGGCTCGTGGGACCCTATAGTTTACATGCCTTGACTGCTATTTATGCTTATTTCTTTAAAAAACATTTGCCCGGTCAGGAAACTAACAAAGAAGTATCTGATGAATCTTTCTGGCCGTATGATGAAGAAATATGCAAAGCGTTAGAGGAATTCTAGGAAGTTGCAGATGAATTCAAATCAAATGGCGTTTTCTCTGAACTAAATAAAGAGAATGAGGTATCAAAAACATAAGTTTTTTTATTTTTATATGAAATATAACTTTATGCATAATTTATTTACATTGAATATAATTTTATATAAAAATAATTCTGAACTAATGATTATTTTTTATATGAGGAAAAGCAACTTAAACAAATGAAATTAGATTTTTTTTCTGACTGACAAGAATCAGAGCGGTAAAGGTGCTAAATGTAACTGTTTGCCGGATTAAATAGACGAAGTAAGACTACTCCTATTATATTGATTTTTTTAAATTTATATTTACTATTTTTCGAAAACATTTTTTTTTTCTATTTGCAGGTTTCCAGTAAAAAAAGAAAAATATTGGATGGCACATCAACGATACCAGGCCAAGTGGTGTTCAACACACAAAAAATGATAATGGCTCCCTTGATGATGCGGCAAGAAGTTGTTATATTGTTCACTCTTCATTCTTATTCATAAAAAGAAATCCGGATACTGTAGAAAATATCAAGGGGAGCAAATCATCTTTGAAGCGATGGTTAATCCTCAATAATGTCAAAGTTTGGATAATTGTCGTCTTCCTGGGTTTTTTACTATCTGGTCTGGATCCAGGACAACACCTTCATAGTCTTCGTAATTTTTTATGTAAAGGTCTCTTTCTGTAGCTATTTCACGTCTTTCTGGCCGTCCTGAAGCTTCTTACTTGGTTTTCAAAAATATATTGATGTAGGATTTGAATAGAGATGTTGATTGTTCCTTGAAGTGTTGTACTTCATACATTTTCAATAGTTTGTAGCCAACATCTAAGGCCTTTAGAACTTCGATTGTGACCCAAGTTCCTTTCACATCCATAAAATTGAAAAATAGTAATGGTTTCCTCACAAAATCCAAGTAAGCACCATCAACGTTTCTTCCTCCTCTTTCATTTAAAGCAAGACAAATTTTAATCCCCTTTGTATTTTCCAAGTACATCAGCCACTATACCGGCTCTTTACTGAAATTAACTTTTGTTACGTAACCTCTGACCGGAACCATGGGAATCTGCTCTTGGGGTATATATTTACTTCTGTAGACTGCCATACATCCGGATGCTATACTGGTGTATGAAAATGGACCTACACCGTTTATTTTCATAAATTCGCTCCGGAACTGTAAACAGCATCTTCTTAAGATATCTACATCTGACCTAAATATAAATAAATTTTCTTTCAATGACACTTATACCTAAATTGCTTATGAATACAATTATTAATAAGTATAAACAAAATACAAATTTAATTTAAAAAATAAATGAAATCTCTTTATTTAAATAAAAACATATTTCATGAATTTAATTAAAAATATATCTTACTTGCAATATTCATATAACTCTTTTCTGAAGTCAAAGGGTTGCTCTTTCTTTTGATCGTACCATTTCAGGAACTTCAAACGGTCTTCAGGACTCATGAAATCCTGCGCGTAATTTTCAACATCCGGAAGACTTCCCAAATAGGTTTGGTTTTCTATAGTGTTAAAAAGGTGAGGGAAATGCCATTTTTAAAACTCTTCTAGTTCGAAAGTTTTTGGAAATTTAGATAAAAGCATAGTGAGAAAGTTCAAAGAATCTATTAATCTCATTTTATGAGAAACTATTTTCAAAGATATAAGTATAGAACCATTAGTTATTACATGAGGTTTTACCCCCTGATTAAGCAGATAAGCCAAAATAAATTGACCACCATATCCTTTCAAATTATGCGCAATAGCCGTATAGCCTTCGTGAGATTTTGAGAAAAGAAAATCGCAAATTTTTTTCAATAACATCAATCCCCTCGCATACCACTTCCTCTCCACCATAATACTGTAACACTGCAAAATTTACTATGTGCTCTCCTGTGTCTTGCATAGCTTCGAAATCGAAGAAAATTAACTTTTCACTCCAAAGTTTTGGAGTTATTTGCTCCAGAAAACAAAAATGACAGAAAATGGGGCAAGTGCAGAGCACACTGAAGGTAAAAAAAAAAACAGCGTAAGAGTGATGAATACTAACTGGACGACAAAAGCGGAAATTTAAAGTATACGACTAAATACCGGGTGGCCAGAAATAAAACACCCCTACTCTGACCTCCCTGGATATCGAACTACTCAGTGTAAAGGCTTGAAAATTTGTGGACATACTATTCAAAAAATGGGGA
Organism: Argiope trifasciata; assembly: GCA_026543055.1. Lineage (NCBI taxonomy): Eukaryota > Metazoa > Arthropoda > Arachnida > Araneae > Araneidae > Argiope > Argiope trifasciata. The sequence continues at coordinate 8,901,021 of JAPMOQ010049656.1, read as the reverse complement.
AACGGATTTCACGAAAAAAAAATTTAGTTCCAGAAATCACCGATAGGTGGCGCTGTACCACTGGACGTATGCTGAAAAGACACAAAAACACGTTTTAAACACATTTTATTTGAAAGTACCAAGCATACATGAAACAAGGACGTTATCGATGCAGGGAATGCTGCTCAATATGGTTCCCTTCCTGAAGATGTAAAATGTGAAGTCTGTGGACAGCTTGTTCAACTGCGGATCGTAACTGGTCATCTGAGATGCTTCTCACATGCAGACTGATACTCTCTTTCAAATCTGCCAAGGTTATCAGACGTTCTCGATAAACAAGGTTTTTTAAGTGTCCCCAAAGCCAAAAATCACACGGATTAAGATCCGGTGAACGAGATGGCCAAGTTGTCGGAAACGCGCGACTGATTATTCTGTCAGTGGTGAAATGTTGGCGAAGAAACTGTTGCACAGGGAGTCCAATGTGTGGAGGTGCTCCATCTTGCATAAAAGTAATGGTGTCAAGGCATTGGCGCTGCTGCAAATGGGGTACAACAAATGTTTCGAGCATCCTTTTGTACCTGTTGGCCGTCACGGTACATGTCTCAAGGCCATTGGAAGTAACCTCTTCGAAAAAGAACGGTCCAAGGATGAATGTGGCTGTGAATCCACACCAGACTGTAACTTTCGGTGAGTGGAGTGGAATCTCTTGGAAGGTACGGGGGTTTGTCGTGTCCCATATGCGACAGTTATGAGTGTTCACTGTTCCACTGAGGTGGAAATGGGCCTCATCGCTCCACAGAATCTGCCACGGCCACGATGCATCCACTTCAACTCTAGCAAGAAATGTCAATGCAAAGGTCAGTCGCATCTCCCTGTCTGTGGCCAGCAATTGTTGATTAGGGCGGATTTTGTACGGGAAACAATGCACCATTTTTCTGAGTACGTTCCACACTGTGCTATAGGGAACACCCAAGTGTCGTGACACTGCACGTGCACTACTGCAGCCTAAAACATTATCCATTGACTGTTCAACAATACCGGTGGCAACATCTTCAACGACATCTGAACGAACCGGTTTGCGTCCTCGACCAGGCTGAACTCCAAGATGTCCAGTTTCCTCGAATCGAGCGATCATTCTCTTGAGAGCTTGTGGAAGCAATGGTCCCTTACGCAAATCCTTAAGTCGGCGAAACTCTCGAAGTGCTGCTGGAGCATTTCCTTTATTCTCGTAAAACAACTTCACAAGCAAAGCGCGTTCTGGCAGCGTGACAGCCATCACTAATAAGAATTACATTCCCCACCTTTTAACTTCTTTTATACCCAGAACATGGCTTCTAACCATGCTTTATGCAAATTTTTCTGGTTACAGTATGAAATTGCAGTTACAACGGGAGTTCTAGCTTCTTTACTATTTTTATTTTCCATAAGGGGCAGAAAAATTAAAAAGGAAGCATGGAAGCATTCCATTCCGCATAAACATTTTAATTTTTATTATTATTTGTGTCTTTTGATCATAGTTCCAGTTGTGCAGCGCCACCTATCGGTGATTTCAGGAACTAATTTTTTTTTCTTGAAATCCGTTTCCCCATATTTTGAATAGTATGTGTACAAAATTTTGAGCCTTTACACTGAGTAGTTCGATATCCATGGAGGTCAGAGTAGGGGTGTTTTATTTCTGGCCACCTTGTACATCAAGAACGCTTGCATTATTACGCTTGAATTCTCTGAATTATTCATTCACAGTATAAGTATGCTAAATATAGTTCTCAAATAAAAATCAATAGTTTTTTAAAAAAAATGTAAAATAGAGATTCCATTCTAAAAAATTACACCTAAACATCACATATGATTCTAATTGTTTTAAGAGAAGTTGATCATTTCAAAGTACATTTCAAATGATTAATAGCGCATAAGTCAATAAGATAATTTAACAATTCATAAATTTCCTACTATTTGAAATTAAATCTGTTCAAAGTCTTTGAACTTCTGGGAATCAAATACATAATTCATATATAAATGAAATAAATAATTTAATAAACCTGATATAGCTATAAAAATGCATCTTATCTTATATTTGAAAATCTAATATTCTCCTTTATATGAAAACTTTATCTTTACATATGAAAATATAAACGGAAGATCTTGACTATAAAATATACATGCTTATCCAAAATCTGTATTCTTTTTGCAGAATAAAAATACTCAACTTAAAAACTGATAAATCAATAAAATTAATGATTTTTATTTAAATTTTAAGATAATTTACATTAGAGATAACATATTTTTTGTGTTAATATTTTTAAACACACTGAATTGCATGTTTTTTTTTCTCCCAAATATACTTGTGTTAAATTTAGTATCTCTACGCACAATGGTCTATGTTTTAAATAGACTGATAGACGCATTATATGCCTTCACTTTTATTCTTGGAAGAAAATCCTATTTTATGAATTAAAATTTTTAGATTAAAGTCTGAATATTCTTCACTTTAATGTTTAAATAATTTTAAGCGAAAAACTCGGAGATATCTGTCAAATTTAAAGCATATGCTTCCGTGTTAAAAATCCATTTTTTCCTTTCCTCCCCCCTTTGTATATCTTTGCGTATGTTATCTGGTAGTTCGTTATTTGTTCCTAAAACAGTCTTTATTTTATTTTATGAATTAGAATTAAAATTCAGGATATTTTTGTAGAACCTTACAACTGAAAATGGAATAATAATATGTAAGAAAGCATTTTTTTTAAAAACTATTTTTTAAACTTATCCCACATTCACTATTTATTTGATTTTTATACTGTTGCAATAGATTAAATATCATTTTTAATCATTCTCAGTGTGATTTGTTTTATCTTTTTTGACATTGTTACAAATTGAGGTAATTTTGAAACGCTGTATTCTCTCTCTTTTTTTCTTTTTTCTCATTGACACTGTAAATTTTGAAAGTGGAATGCATAAGGAGCTTATAAAGAATACTTATGATAATTATTAATTGCAAAATGCATAAGCAGGTAAGTTAACATAATATTCTAGCTGAATGAAGAAATTTAAATATAACGAGTCTCAGTAAATGACAAATCTTAACAAAAAGTGATTAGTCTAAAAAGTAACTAAGAAAAATTCTTCTCAAACTAAAAATTAAATTAGAAATTGAATTAATTTAGGGGAAATGAAATAATAGTCTACAAAATTGGGGAATACTGGAGAAAAATCCTTATTCTGCAGTGTAAATTAAAAACTTAAAATCTATTTTGTTGAATTGCGGTTTTCTGTTTTATATTTTATCTATACATTTGTATTAAGGTTTAATAAATAGTGAGACAAGAAGAAAATTAAATTTGAATTCAGCTAATATCACCTACAAATTTTCGCAGATAAAAAGGATCAGCTAGCAAAATATTAATATACTTCTGATTTAGTAAGCTACTTATTTTATGCCCCGTATTTTATGCAATACTTCATATACACAATGTAAAGTCATGTAATGAACAAATAATTTATCTTTATCAGAGCAGATTTTTTTAATGTAACAACATTGAAATTAAATCTACAGTGATAAACAGAAAAATTAAATATGTAAAAGTGTTCTACTCTAGAATTTTAAAAAAAAAAACTTATATAGCACGGAAAATTAACATTCGTAGTTGAAATATTTTCTTACTACTTACTTCATTTCAAGATTTGTCTTTATAACTATTCCCATCTTACAAATCATTTCAATACTTTTAACATCGTTTAATTGTACTTGAGAAACAACCATTTTTTTAAAGCTCCTATATTTAAGTAACATACATTTCCGTGTTCAAACTTACTGAATTAAACAAACGAATCAAAAAGAAATCAAACAAAAACTAATGAAACCAAAATTTAATTGTTTAATGCAAATCGTTATATTCATGTAAAATAATTCATTTACCAAAATCTAGATTGTTGTTCCAGAGTCGATATAGTATTTATATGAAAGAAATATCATTCGTCATTGATTTTTATCATACATTTTTGAATAAATTAATTGAAAAGCAGTTCATGCTTCATAAAAAACGAAGTGGGAAGTAGCGCATTAAATTGTATTAAACAACATTAAGTATTCGAAATTTTCTTAAGCATGTTAACTCTCGCCAAATTTGACACTTTCAGATAACGTTTAAACTGTTGCAGCCTCTTCTAAAACTCCTCCTTTACAGTAATACAACCCCATTGTGAACGAGACCATTGATTGACAGTTTTATGACTCGTACGCATATGGGTGTACGAAAGAGTCATACAACCGGATGCCGAGGCTGGAAAAGACCAGAGCCGGTAATTGCCTTCCCTTGTTGGGCTCCGTGGTGGGCGGTGCCGTCGGACCAGAATCATTGTTAATGTCACATGGGCGCCAAAACCAAAACTCCCTTCAGTGGGCATCGCAAAGTACCTAACCTGATTACCAACCTTCCACATTTTGATCGCTTTTTCATACTTAAACGAATCTCTGACAAAAACGAAACTTTTCATTCCGTATCACTCTTTCTTGTGCAGAAGGCTATCACCTCCACAATTGGTGACGTCACTGCCACACGTAAAATGCGTTCTGGGGACTTGCTGATTGAAGTCTCTACCAAAAAACAAGCACAGCAAGTAATGAAAATGAAAGATTTAGGCCACATCCCTGTTATCTCTGCATCTCATACATCGTTAAATTTTTCCAAGGGTGTCATCGCATGTGGTGAATTGTTCAATGTCTCCCTTGAAGAGATCACTTCAGAAATGAAACCTCAAGGAGTAACCCATGTACGCCAAATTACCATTAGGCGGGATGAGCAACTCCAACCCACAAAACATTATATACTTACTTTCCATAGACCAACAATTCCCGAATCCATTTATGTTGGTTATATTAAACTACCGGTTCGACAGTATATCCCAAATCCTTTGAGATGTTTCAAATGCCAGCGTTTCGGCCACTCGAAGATTAATTGCCACGGGGCACTAACATGTGCCCGTTGTGCAGGAAAAGACCATGATAGTTGATAAATTGTAACGCGGCCGAAAAATGCGTGAATTGCTGAGGCTGTCATGCATCGTTTTCTCGAGTCTGCGAACGCTGGAAGGTTGAGAAACAGATTACTTCAACTAAATTTAAAGAATATATATCATACTCTGAAGCTAGACAAAAAGTTTGAGCTCAAACACCCAAACCTGGAGTGAGTTATGCATTTGTTGCAAAAACACTCTTCTGTGCTAACTGGAAATGTACAAATTGCGTGAAATATAACCTTCAAACTACAACTATAGAAAAATCTTCTGATTCTAAGCTAGAAAATACAACATCCAGTGCACCTGAAACTATCAAACCAGTTCGATCTAAATTAAACTCTAATTCTCAAAGATCACTGAAACTAAAGCTTTCAAAACGTGGTCTCTCGCCAAAAGATCTACGGTAAAAGTTGAAAAAATCTACAGCGCACAATTCAGTCGCTTTGGGACTTGCGACGAAAGGTAATGTCCATAAGGACTTAACGTCCATTTTCGGCAAACCTAAAAGTCCCGATTCCATTTCCCTTCATCCGTCTGACGAGGAGGAGGAATTACAAATGAGTTGTGATGTTTCCCCAACTCTTCATAACACTTGCTCAAATAAATTCAATACTTCTATTACTTAATGGGTAAATTTATTTCTCGGAACTGTCGTGGTCTTCGGTCCAAAGTTGTTGGCATTAAGCATATTATTAATCAGCTTCCTCCTGTTTGTTTTGCTTTTCAGGAAACCTTCCTGAAAAATGACATTGCCATAAAATTTCGTGGCTATAATTGTTCTCGGAAAGATGCTAAAACTGGAAATAATCCTGCCAGTGGTTTTTGCATTCTAACTTCCAACCTCTAACCAAGTTTTCAATTAAATTTACAAACTTCTTTACAAGCTGTGGCGATTCAAGTACGTATACATACCCTTGTCACAGTTTGAAGCATTTATTTGCCACCACATGCTGTCATTAACCAACATGAACTTAATAGTGGACCAATTACCCAAAACCTTCTTGCTTCTTGGTTTTTTTAATGCTCATAGTACTTTGTGGGGTTCGGAAAGTACAAATTCTCGTGGGCGACAGATTGAACAGTTCATATCTGATAATACTCTCTGTCTGCTCAATCATGACCAGAAAACCTATCTCCATGAACACACACGTACATTTCACAGTTTGGATTTGGCTATTTGCTCTCCCGATCTCTTTCCGTTGCTGAGTCTTACAGTTGGGAGTGATCTTTATGATAGTGATCACTTCCCCTTAAATGTCTCCTATGATGATAGAGGCAGAGTAAATTCTTGTCCCCCGCGTTTCCATTTCTAGCGAGCGGATTGGACTGCTTTCATGCAACAAGCAGCAATTTCCGAACATATGGTTAAAACTACTGACATTGCAGAAGCAGTGCAAAATGTAGTTGAATGCTTAATTGAGGCTACGAACAATACCATCCCTAAAAGCTCTCCACGGCTAAGAAAATTTTCTAGACCGTGGTGGAATGCAACTTGCCGCGACATTCACCGAGAACAAAAAAAGCGGTGGAATATTTTCCGCAGATATCCCATAACAGAGAATTTAATAGCTTTTAAACGTGCCAGAGCTAATGCTCGGATTAATTTCACTTCTTTTATAACATCCTTTACTTTTCCGAAACTACTCTGGAAGAAGGTTAAAGCAGCCAATGGAATTTACAAAGAATTTTCTATTCCTATTCTGGAGACGGAAAACGGAACTGTATCTTCCCCATTAGATGTCGCCAACACTCTCGGAAATGCATTTGCAGGGGTATCTTCTGCTGATTCGTATAAGCCTTCATTTGTAGAAATTAAGAATCAGGCAGAATATAAACCATTGCGCCTTTCTCCCAAAATCCTTCCCTTACAATTCGAAATTTAAAATACACGAACTACTAACGGTTTTATCGAAGACTCATGATACCAATCCTGGTGCTGATGGAATCACATATAACATGCTTCGTCATCTGTCTACCATTTCTCTTTCAAATCTGCTAATTGTATTCAATCGCATTTGGATTGAACAGAAATTTCCTGCACAGTGGCATGAAGCTATTGTGATTCCTATCCTCAAACCCGGCAAGGACCCTTCTAATCCTCTGCACTATAGGCCTATTGCACTCACAAGTTGTCTATGCAAGACACTGGAGCGCATGGTTAATGCCCACCTTATATTTGAACTGGAGAGAAAAGAATGCACCCAGTTGCTGCAGAGTGGTTTTCGCAAAGGGCGGTGGACATTTGACAATATTGTATTACTTGAAACTCAAATTCGCAATGCCTTTGTACGACTAAATCATCTGGTCTCGATCTTCTTCGACATTGAAAAGGCATATGATCACACCTGGCGGTTTAGTATTCTCTATGCACTTGCAAATTTTTGATTCAAGGAAAATTTGCTCATGTTTTTAAAACACTTTTTATCGTTGCACACATTTCGTGTTCGGGTTAGTAATTTATATTCCGATCCTTTTATTCAAGCTGAGGGCGTTCCACAGGGAAGTATCCTCAGTGTTACACTTTTTATCTGTCATTTCAGTCAAATTCTGAATGTTTTACCCTCATCTGTTCAAGCTACGTTATATGTTGACGATCTTCAGATCTCCTACCAGGGGAGTAATATGCGTTTAATAGAGCGCCAACTGCAGGTCGCCTTTGACAAACTGGTAGTATGTTGAGATGAAAAAGGGCATACCATTTCTCCTGAAAAATGTCAATGCATTCACTTTTGCAGAAAACGAGCAGTTCATTTGGATCCTTCAATCCATATTGGAAATGCTGAAATACCTATGATCAATGAAATAAAATTTCTTGGAATAATATTTGACCGTAAGCTCACTTTCCTTTCGGATGTACTACATCTTCGAAAGAAGTGTGAAAGGTCATTGAACATTCTTAAGGTATTCTCCAGAACCATTTGGGGAGCAGATGGTACTTCCTTGCTCCAAATTTATCAAGCGGTGATTTTATCCCGTATAGATTATGGATGTGTGGTGTATGGCTCTGCGTGTTCTACGGTCTTACGTAGACTCGACACTGTACACCATTCTGCTTTGAAAATTTGCTCCGGAGCATTTCGAACCTCGCCAGTGCATAGTCTTTACGTTCTATGTCATCAGTTACCACTTGAGTTACGACGTAAAAAAGTAGCTTCCCTGTACTACCTTCGAGGTATGTCTATTCCGAAGCACCCCTTGTCTTTTACAACATTTCCGGCTAGTCTTCGGAGACTTCATAATGCTCGACTATCCCATATCCTCCCATTTTGCGAAAGAGCTAAATCTCTCCTTCATAATACTGAGCTCCAGGATAAGGTGATACAGACTTATGATCCATTTACCTTTCCTCCTTGGAATATTCATCGTTTTCCTTTTTAAATCCCTTCTCTAGTTTTGAGAAGCAGAATACTGCCCCTGTTGTGTACAAGAATCTTTTTAATTTTCATCGCTGTCAGTATCTAGATTACTTAAAAGTTTTTACAGATGGTTCAAAGTCAGACGGTCGTGTTGGTTGCGGTATTGTTTTTGATACCGATACATTCAGTTACCGTCTAGACACATCTCTATCTGTTCTATCTGCTGAATTATTAGCAATTTTTTATGCTCTTCAGAGGATTTCCATCTGTTCTGAGCGAAAATTTTGTATCTATACTGACAGTATGAGCTCATTGAAAATACTTTCCAATATTCAAAATCAGATTCGTCCAGTCACCCTGGATCTACTAAATAATCTCGAAAACAGAGAATTTGAGATCCAATTTTGCTGGATTCCGAGTCATGTCGGAATCGCTGGCAATGAGCTCGCAGATAATGCTGCAAAAAGTGCATCTTTGCTTCTTGAGAGAGACATCCCTTTCAGTGATGCGAAAAATGTAATACAACGTTATTTATACTCACTTTGGCAGGAGTCATGGAGCGATCAAATAAATAACAAACTTCGTGCGATAAAACCTTTTATTTCTTTTTGGCCGTGTTTACCGGTGCGAGAGCTAGACGTTAAACTATCTAGAATCCGCATTGCTCACACACGTTTTTCACATAAACATATATTATTTGGTGATCAAAAACCATTCTGCTTGAAATGTCAAGTAATTTTAACGGTGCCTCACCTTTTGGTTGAATATTCTGATTTTAAACATCATCGTTTAAAATATTTTTGTAATACAGATATAGACATGCAAATGCTTGTAGAGGAATGTCCCGACAAAAATATGTAATATTTTTGAAAGCAATCGAGTTTTACCATCTTATTTAATACTTCCTTTTATTGTCATTTCTTACATCTTGTTTATAATGTTGAGAGACATTACAATGTAATTTTATCAAAAAGTTTCTACTTTTACATACGTTGATACAAGACGAGTATTTAATATTTTAACCTTATGTCTGGCGCAGTATGGCCAGCTGTGGCTCTCTAAACCACACAATCCAATCCATCCCAATAATGATCAAACCTTTGTCACAATGTGAGCAATAAAACTTTTCCCCTAAGAAACCACATGTTTTTAATTAAGTCATAATGTCTATTATGATGCCACAAAAAGAGTTTAAGAGTTTTCTCCACACTTTTATAAATTACCTGAGAATCGAGGAGAAAAAAAACCTTTTTAGTTTCATTTAATTTACTCATTTGTATACATATACATATACACTGAAGTGACAAAAGTCATGGGATGACTGTTAATATCGTGTCGGTCCTCCTTTTGCCTGGCGAAGTACAACAACTCGACGTGTCATGGAGTCCACAAGTCGTTGGAAGTCCTCTGCAGGAATATTGACCCATGCTGTCTGTATAGGCGTTCATAATTGTGAAAGTGTGGATGATGCAGGAGTTTGGGCACGAACGGACCTTTCGATGATGTCCCATAAATGCTCGATGGGATTCATATCGGGCGATCTAGGTGGCCAGATCATGCGCTGGAATTGTCCGGAATGTTCTTCAAACCAATCGCGAACAGTTCTGGCCCGGTGATATGGCACATTGTCATCCATAAAAATCCCATCGTTGTGTGGGTACGTGAAGTCCATGAATGGCTGCAAGTGATCTGCAAGCAGCTGAACATAACCATTTCCAGTCAATGATCGGTTCAGTTGCACCAGAGGACCGAGTCCATGCCATGTAAAAACAGCCCACACCATTATGCAGCCACCACCAGCTTGAACAGTGCCTTGCTGACAGTTTGGGTCCATGGCTTCGTGGGGTCTGCGCCACACTCGAACTCTACCATCAGCTCGTAACAACTGAAATCGTGACTCATCTGACCACGCCACGGTTTTCCACTGGTCTAGGGACCAGTCGATATGCTCACGAGCCCAGGAGAGTCGCTGCAGGCGATGTCGTGCTGTCAGTAAAGGCACTCTAGTCGGTCTTCTGCTGTCATAGTCCAAGGAAGACAAATTCCGCTGCACAGTTCTATCGGACACGTCCCTCGTACGTCCCACATTGATTCCTGCAGTTATTTGACGAAGTGTTGCGTGTCTATTAACATTGACCATTCTACACAGACGTCGGTGGTATCGGTCGTTAAGTGCAGGTGGTCGCCCACTGCGCTGTCCATGATGGGATGTGATGCCTGAAATTTCATACTCTCGGCACACTCTTGATACTGTGGATCTCGGAATGTTGAATTCACTAACGATATCCGCAATGGAATGACCCATGCGTTTAGCTCCAACTAACATTCCACGTTCAAAGTCTGTTAATTTTCGTCGTGCCACCATAAATCACGAAAAACCTGTTCACATGAATAACTTGAACACAAATGAAAGCTCTGGGAAACGAACTGCGCATTTATACTTTTTCGCTGCGATACTACTGCCACCTGTATATTTGCATATTGCTATCTCATGACTTTTGTCACTTCAGTGTATATGGCTCTAAATAAAATATAAAAGCAATTGAAACGAAATACACAATGTAACATTAACTAAAACATTAAAACAGTTGAAACAAAATACAAATCAAAGCTAAGTTTTAAAAAAATGATTTGATGAAACCTATTTGTTTTTAATAAAAAATTAATTTAGCGTAAAAAATAAAAAATTAATATATATATATATATATATATATATATATATATATATACATACATATATATATATATACCTTGTTAAAATGCTCTGCTGAAATCACGCGCACTTGAACATTCAAAAATTCTTCAAACTTTTTTATATTTCATTCAGACCACAAGGTCCTATAGGGACACCAGAATCTTCATGCAGCTTGAGAGCTGGAGTGTTTTGAAGCAGCTTGCGTCCATTCCGGATGGAGTTGTATTGATGATGCTTAGCAACTCGAGCACGACAAATATCTTCATTATCTGAAGAAATGGTTACAACACTGTTTTTTCTCAGACGATCTACTTTAATGTTCAAAATTGACTTTCTTCCGGCACCCGTAGGTCGTCTTACAGCAACGATACCAAAAATCAGCTTCTCATCCATACGGAGCGTTTTTATGCTTTGAAACACTTACAAATTCAAAACCTTTACAAACTATAAAAAAAAATTTCAAAACTATACAAACTATACAAAACCTTTTCCACAGTCATTTCATGTACGGTATTTAGACAAATACTTATTGGATAGTCCAGACCAGGAGCAAAAACACAGATTCTTATCAGATCTCGAGGACTGATGCCTTCAGTTGAACGTTGAAGGATTTCTTCGATTAACCGGCGTATGTATCTACGAGATTTATTAATAATTCACCCCACACTGCGAAAGCAAATCCATGAGGATTAACCATCGCTTCAAAGATGATTTGCTCCCCTTGATATTTTCTACAGTATCTGGAGTTCTTTTTATGAATAAATATACCCTAAGAAATGAAAAAGGTTATAACTTATAAAATGCAAAATCATTTTTAATACTTAAGCATCAAAGTAATATTATGGATGGAAGAGTGAACAATATAACAACTTCTTACCGAATCATCGAGGGAGTCATTATCATTTTTTGTGTGTTGAACACCACTTGGCCTGGTATCGCTGATGTGCCATCCAATATTTTTCTTTTTTTGCAGGAAACCTGCAAATAGAAAAAAAAATGTTTTCGAAAAATAGTAAATATAAATTTTAAAAAATCAATATAATAGGAGTAGTCTTACTTCGTCTATTTAATCCGGCAAACAATCACATCTAGCTCTTTTACCGTTCTGATTCTTTTCAGTCAGAAAAGAATCTAATTTCATTTGTTTAAGTTGCTTTTCCTCATATAAAAAAATAATCATTAGTACAGAATTATTTTTTATATAAAATTATATTCAATATAAATAAATTATGTATTAAGTTATATTTCATATAAAAATAACAAAACTTATCTTTTCGATACCTCATTCTCGTTATTTAGTTCAGAGAAAACGACATTTGATTTGAATTCATCCGCAACTTCCAAGAATTCCTCTAACGCTTTGCATATTTCTTCATTATATGGCCAGAAAGATTCATCAGATACTTCTTTGTTAGTTTCCTGACAGGGGAAATTTATTGTAAAGAAATAAGCATAAATAACACATAAAGTTTCAAAAAGCTATATGTATTTAAAAAAATACGGAGAATGAATTTTTTTTATTTAAAAAACATGGATAATGAATGAATTAAATCTTTAAAAATACATCGAGATTAAACTTTTATTATTTAAATTTAATTAAAGTGAGAAGAAAATGTACATGAAATTTTTTTAAAAAATGAGGGAAAAGTATCTTAGAAATACTATATAAGGTCGTGAAATTTATATATTAAGGAAACGTAGATAATGAACAAATTATATTGTCTTAAAACACGTGACTAGGGAACTTTTATTATTTAAATTTAAGTGGGAAGATAAAGTACATGAAATAAAAGAAGGGGAAAATATTGGAACTTACCTCGTTCGCAGACTTTTCGGTTGAATTCACTTTTGAAAAGATCACACAGTAGTGCTAAAGGTTTAGTTTTGTTTAGTTTAGTTATATTAACGTCTCGTTTTAAACAACACGATGGCTATAGTAGTGCTAAAGGATTTCAGCGAAAAGGAAATGGTATACCGTAGGAGAGGATGAGTTGCCCAAAACAGAGATAACGGAACACTCAGTTCACTTTACTAAAAGAGCCAATCTGAAAATTCCAATTTTGATCCTTGCGAGAACGTCACACGACGTATAACCTCTTGTGTCCCCTTGTAGACCAATAAGAACACGGAAGCAAACCTCATGCAGAAGGCGGACAGCTCAACCTTTTCTTAAACAGTTGCAATCAGCAGTAAATCACTTCAACTCTTCGCGACACCATATTACTGGCTTTCCATGCAAGTACTACCATGTTCAGACATGCACACAGCCTGTTGTAACACACATACACTAAAGTGACATCATTGACTTTCGCGTGTTGTCAAACTTAAGGGTGCCGTATACACGCCACCTACAATTTTCAAGCGTAATGTTATCCTATGGGGGAAGTACTACGATCTTTTTCCGTTAGATATTGCGGTTTCTTTTTTATGAAATCAATTGCAATTGGTAGAAGGAATATAAACACAGGTTTCTGCCTAAGAAACTTTTTCTCGGACTTTTCAAAGTATTTTTTAAATATTTATTAAAATGTCACATAATTTCAACTGCACCATTTAAACATTTTTATTAAAAAATCTATCATACGTAAAATAAAAATAGCAAAAGTGAAACATCCGTTTGGGTATCTTCTTTCTGATGCATATTAAATTTTTTTTAAATGATTAAAAACAGTATTTTAGACCTAAATTGGAAAAATAGTTTACACTTCCCCCTAATGCTCCTTTAACTCCACACATTTGCGGAGGAATACACTATAACCCCTCCTTTTACCCTCTGATTGTTTGTAACTTTTTTTATCTGGTCTTCACTACGTCTTCCCCTCAATTTTTTCTTTTTGTCTTTTATTATTTTGTTAACCATCACAGCTGTGGTCATCTGCACAGGGAATGGGCTGATTAGTAATGATGGGATTGTTCAAGTAAAATACCCAGCATCCTACAGAAATGTTTCTCCAGATGAGGCAATAAAAGAAAAAAAAAATCCATTTTGGAAATTAAACAAAGATGGGAAAACAACTGTAAATAAGAACCATAAGTATTATTTTTAAGTGCAGGGTCAGCTACGTATGACGCAAAGATGTTTTTGTATATTTTCGATGTGGACGGAGAAGGGGTAAAAAACGGAAAAAAATAAATAATTGCTATATCGTGATGCTATATTTTGGCAACAAAAAAATTGAGAAAAAATTGAGCTTCTTTTATTTTAACATTTTATTGTCAGAACTTGTTGATCCAAGATATCCAAGATCGGTGAAAATTCGGGATCTATCTACTATTATTGAGACCCAAAAGGAAAAAAGAAGATAACACCTTTAAATAAAACTCTTTCAAACAAATAAGAGTGTTTTCAAAGTTTTTTGTTCTCTGCACACTTCTATAACTATACTTTTTTCTTCTTTTTTTTATAATTCATTGCTATTCTGTCTACGATTTTTATCAATGTTTCATACATTTGATCTTGTACATAAAGTTCATCTTATTTATATATTTTGTAAATAAGATAGTAAATAATAACTATCTTAAAGCATAGTAAATTTTATTCTTAATGGAAAAATTATATTGCTTTTATTGGAAAAATAATGACTGGAATTAAATTAATTTAAAGGGAGGTAAGATATAAGAAGATCTATATCCTCTTTTATTTACTAATATTTGAATATTCTCATATTTCTGAATACGTTTTTTTCAAAACTGCTGTGATCTATACTCATAAAATAAAATGTATGTGTGTGTATGTAAATTACATTAGTTCCCTAAGCATTATCTTTCTAAAAAATTTTTAAAAACCCGTCTAAAATTATTATTTCTTGAATTTTTAAGGATCAATACAATTTAATAGCTTTATTTTATGTTTCTGATTCTGATTTTGCTAATATTTATCAAGTTACGGGCAACGCTAAATACATTAGTGATTTGAGAGCTATTTTAAAAATCTTAAATAACGCTTTTAGAGAAGTTTCATGCATCATTATCATTAAATTAAAATTTCAACAGCAAAATTACAACAAAGTAATTTTTTTAATGTATATTAGCATTTCTGTAACCACATATTTTATTTTTGATCTTTCAATCTATTCGTGTATTTACATTGGTTATATTTAGGCTATGAGAAAATAATTGTTTAATGAAACAAGTAAAAACCAAGTATTATGAGCAGCTTCTAAGTGATTGAAAAATGATAATTTTGAGTAATTAAAAACGAAGTGAAATTTTGGCGTTTTACGTGATAATTTCCGAAAATATTACAGCACAAAAAGTTTTTTCACCACTTTTAAATTAAAAAAAAAATAGCGTTATTAATAATGTCATCTTATGCTGCATATTTCTTTTCATATTTTTAATCTATATTAAAAATATTGTAAACGCATTTTATTTTAATACATATTTAATTGTTGAATTGAAACCCAATTCTCTTTCACTGCTGCTACCAATATTTCTTTTGGATTTTTTTTTATGATGAAATTATGAAAAAACGGTTTATTTTGGCATAATGTATAGATTTCGATATAAAAATATAATTTTAATATACTTTTTTAAACTTGTATTTACAATTAAGGTTTCGAAAATATGCAACAGTGAAATTTTTATAAAGTGCATCCATTTTTAAATCCTGTGACTCTTTAATGTAATAAATTATTGAATGTATAAGAAACAATGTTTGTGAAAATAATTATATTAGATGAGAATATAATATGTAATGCGCATAAACAATGCTGAATGAGAAAGTTTTTGTATTAACTAAACTTTAAATACTTTAGTTTTTCCAAGTTCCCATTTTTGTGAGATTACTGAAAATTAGAAAGATGCTTTGGATAGAGTGTGGAACAGTATAAGTTTTTTTTAAAACTAATATTAAATGCTGCATATCTATAGAATTTGAAACTAAAATCTATAGAATTAAATTAATTAGAATTTGAATTAGCAACCATAAATCTAGATTATAAAAATTAACTAAAACCAAATTGATCACTTCTTTTATAAAAACTTTTTCTTATATGACAGAGATATAAGGTTTTTTAATGTGCATTAACATTCATGTAAAAATATATTTTACAACTATTTTTCTTCCAATTTATGGTTATATATGAATAATCATAATTTCTATTTTGAGCGAAGCAACATTTCTACCAAGTTATTTAATTGAATCTCACTGAACAATTTTCTTTTTAAATTTTAGTTACTTACAAATTGGAAAAAAAAAAAAAAAAAACTGATGAGACTCTAGAAATGCTGAAAAGTTTTGTCTTATTCCGGATATCAGAGAAAGAAATGTTTGCGGTTACTTTATTCTTTTCTTTGTTAAATATATGTGACCATATTATATATATTATTACAAAGCTAAGATGAATTTCAAATTTGAAACATTCCAGAACCAGGAGACATTTAATCTATAAGCAATTTCATTAATTATTTTTTCTCCCAATTTATGCTTATTATCATATTCAGTTTGTTATATTCCACAATTAGGATAAATGCTATTACTTACTTTTCTAACATTATTTTCAAAATATACTTTTTTTCTATTCAATGTGGTACAAATGACTCATTTAATCAAAATTTAGGACTTCTTTTTTGAGAAAATCAGGGAGAAATTAGTATCCCAGCTACATAGAAATACCAGGTCATATCAAATACGTAGCATGAGTTGGAAGATTCGCTTTTATTCGTTTCCTTCATCATTTAACCCTGTTTAATATTTTTTAATAAATAATTTTAAAATATTAAATTTTAAAAATTAGGGACATTTTATTTAAATTCGCTGTTAGTACTAAATCTATTGAGAGAAAAGATTGAGCCCATTGTTTAGGGATGAGTTTGAGGTCTTACATTTACATAGGCACATAGATCTTCTCCAATTGCCTTGGATTAAAAAATTAACAATCGCATTTATTGCTAAAAATGAAGTCTTATGAAACGAAATACTATAAATATTAAATTATTCAATTACACCTTCTAAATTACCGGATTCTCTAATCTTAATTAAAAGAATCATGAATAGCTATTAAATGTCCCAAAATCGAAGTACTTCAATAATTTATCAGTAATGTGTTCTATGTTCTAAGAGTCCTTCTAACATTCATGGCGCTCTCAGTACGATTTTCCGTGTAACTCTAAAATGTATATTTTCCAAACAAGTTTGGGTGGTTCAAAAACCCCTCTCGTGATGTACAAAGACAATGTCGGTTTTCAGAAGACCTCTTCAAAGAATAAGGGAAAGTTTTATTGGGGGCAGTTCGGTGAGTCGGTTGACCTTCTGAATGTCACACTCCCACACAGCAGTATCTCCTGGGGACTAGGAATTCTTTTCTTGATGGGTGTTATTCGGCTTGTCAATCAAACCGTCCGTCAGTTTGGTCCCGCCTTATTTCTCCCATTGATATGTGGCGCTTTCGTCGACATCAGGTTTTGTTCTCTATATATGGCACTCTTAAATAGATTATCTTTCCACAGCTTACCAAATCCACTTCCGGTCTAGTGGTCAGCCCTCTGGACTGCGGTGTATGTGGTCGCAGTTTCGAATCAGGAATCGGTCATTCTGAAATTTTGTCACGTCTGCGCAATCGTGCAAAGTAAGTTCAGTTAAAAAATAGTTCATTAGATAAATCAAAATAATTATGCAGTAATGAAGGATTTCAAATTAATGACGATTTTCGGAAATCAAGATTGAACTGCAGAAATGACGTCATTCGCCACCCTTCACTTCAGTTTATAACAATCCACGTGGAGGACGAGAAATAATACAACTCAACTTCAAGGCAGCTCTAAAATCCTCAATTCCAAGATGACGTCATAAGAAGAAGGAGAGTATCAACTCAACTCGAGGGGATGAAGTAGGAGGGATGCAACTCAACGCAGAAGGGGGATGTAAAGGAGGTATCTGCAGCGGGAAAACAACTTAACTCGAGGGGGAATTGGAAAGGGTGTTAGCAGCAGGATTAGGAACAACTCAACTCGGAATCGGTAGTGAGGGGTTTACTTTTTTGGTAGTTATATCGCTTCTTGTCTATTTGATGGATCTGGTTTACTTGTTTCTTTCGGTAAAGAACAGTGTTGTTCTTCAATGTTGTCATTGTCACCAGTAATCGTTTCTGATGCTTTAGTATTTTTTTGCCCGTTCTTGATAAAACTGAACTATTTTCTGTAGTTCTTTACTCTTCCATCATCTTTCATCCTCAAAGTACTTGTGGTAAAAATATCAGTATTGCTTACAATCATTTATCTGTTTGAGCTTGATCGTTGTGACGATTCAATGCCGAGCCAGCACAATATAAAAACTGTTTTTATACTTTTATTCCTGCGACAATGCCTAACGAATTTTTTAAATTTCATATTCGAGGCATACAAAAATCCTTAAAAAGTTGCAAAAATTGTATTTTTATGAATCTTTAATGTCCTTATGGTACCTCAAGATGTTCTCTAATATATATTTTTTAATATTTATCATGTCTATACCAAAAGGCATCTTTCCCACGCTATTACAAATTAAAAATCAAAAGTTCGTTTTTTCGTTCCACCCTGCTGCGTAAGGTGTGAAGTGTCAAAACGTACGCCCATTTTTAATATTGATTGTCTTTTTCAATTACACAATTGTTGAATCTTGAAAAAAAAACAAGAAAAAAAAACAGATTTTTTAGAGGTTATTAAAAAGAGCAATGTTTTCTTAACATAACAGTAGCGTTTGTGGAAATATTGTCGGAATAAACGCAAGAACTTTTAAAGATACTATTGGTGTAGTGTGAAATCGGAAGTTTTGGGAGATTTCTTAACGTATATCTAAATAAATTCGATGTAATTCGAATAAATTAAATGACTGAAACGAACATTTTCAGAATTGAACTAATTTTGGGATTATTAAGTCGTCGACAGATTGTGAGATTTGCTCAATGTGACAGTTTGAAAGTTATCCATACATTATAAAGGAGTCCGAATTCGCAATGAATGTACTCAGATCCTGACGTTTTTTGACAGCTGGAAAATTTCGGAATAGTTGATTGGTCAGGAATCATTGGAATAATTCGGAAATTTGCGGAATAGTTGATCCTAAATGGTTCTTGATTTATTGCTATAACTTCGAATAAATGAACCAAATGCTGATAATTGTAACAATGAATTGCGAATAAGGGAAAATTTTTCAAAAAAAGTTTTTAGAAAAGTTTTCTTATGACACAAAATACATTTAATTTGTCATATCAGTATATGTGATTTTTTGAGAATACAAAAAGATGTGTTCAAGATTTTCATTAATTCTCTGTTCTGAGGGATTTCAGAAATTTTTTAAAATTATTTTTAATAATAAAAGTTACTTCGTTTGGGTTCTTTTGTGAATGCTTTGTTTATATAATATTGTGTTTATATGATTTTGTAAATAGGTCGTATTTTTATATCTTCCAATAAACAGATTCTCGTATGTTTTTGAAATATATATGAGCAGAGAAAGTAACGTAATGGTTAAAAACTTTGAACTCGAGACCTCCAAGAGTTCAAAACACACATTTTTGGATTCATATCTGTGAGTGACATCTCAAAAAAACTTTGAGCTAGATGGATGAAATTTGGTACATGATCCAAAAACGTCCATCAAATTTTGAGTAAAATCTGTTCAGAGGAAATGTACCTGTCGGCCTGTTTGAATATAATTTAACATAAATACAAGACAAATAAATTTCGGTACAAACATTTAAAATTTATAATATAAACAACTGTAAACTTTTCAGAAAATTTGAAAAGGGGTTAAAGGCATACTTTGAGAAGCATGTAAATGTAATAACGCAAAAAGTAATGACTGAAATATATCAACTTTGTGACTACAATTTTAAATCTATGCCACTTTTCGGTTTCAGTTGGTTATTAAAAAGCACGAATTTGGTTTGATTCAATTTTAAAAGACAGTGTGCTAAAAAGTATTGACGATAGAGCTCTCTGTGGTTCTATCTCTACTTATAATAAAGGAGAGAGTATCTGTGTTGGTGACCTGATCATTTAAGAGTGCCATATACAGAGAAGGAAACCCGATGTCAACGAAAGCGTCATCTATCGATGGGGGAGACAAACTAACGAATGAAGGTTTGATTGACAGGCCGAATAACATCCAACAAGAAAAGAATTCCTAGTCCCCAGGAGATATTGCTGTGTGGGAGTGTGACATTCAGAAGGTCAACCGACCCACCAAACTGCCCCCAATAAAACTTTCCCTTACTCTTTAAAGAGACTTCGGAAAACCGACACTGGCTTTGTACATCACGAGAGGGGTTTTTTGAACCATCCAAACTTGTTTAGAAAAGATACTCTGAGTTGAACGGAAAATCGTACTAAGGGAGGCGTGAATGTTGGGACTCTTAGAACATAGAACACACCATTGATTAATTATTAAAGTACTTCTATTTTGGGACATTTAATTGCTCTTCAAAATTCTGGTAATTAATATTAGAGAATCCTGTTGTTTAGAAGGGGCAATTGAATAATTTAATATTTATAGTATTTCGTTTAGACTTCATTTTAAAAAATACTTGCGATTATTAATTTTTTAATCCGAGGGAATCGGGCAAGATCTATGTGCTTATGTAAATGTAAGACCACAAACCCATTCCTAAACAATGGGCTCAATTCTTTCTCTCAAAACATTTAGTACAAACAGCGAATTTAGATAAAATGTCCCTAATTTTGTTATAAGTAAATTATTTATTAAAAAATATTAAACAGGGTTAAATGAGGAAGGAAAAGAACAAAATTAAAATGAAATTTTCAAGTCATACTACATATTTGATATGACGTGATGTTTTTGTGTAGCTGGGATCCTAATTTCTACCCTATTTTTGCAAAAAAGAGAATATCCTAAATTTTAATTAAATGACTCATTAAAAAACATTAAACATAAAAGATGAATATTTTGAAAATAATGTTAGGATAAATTCTATTACTTTGCTTTTCTAACTGTGGAATATAACCAACTTAATATAATAATGTGCATAAATTGGAAGAAAAATAATTCATGAAATTGCATATATTAGAATCAGTGTCTCCTTGTTCTGGAATGTTACAAAATGAAAATTCATCTTGGCCTTATAATAATTTATATATATATATATGTGTGTGTGTGTGTGTGAGAGAGAGAGAGAGAGAGAGAGAGAGAAATAATATTTATATGATATAAAAATTTAAAAAAAGGGTTACAGTTTTTTAAAAAAGTAATTATCGTTTCTATATAATTTTATCTTTAATATTTCACAATATATATAATATGGTCACCTATATTTAACAAAGAAAAGAATAAAGTAACCACAAAACTTTCATTTCTGACATCCTAAATAAGTCAAAACTTTTCCGTATTTCTGAAGACTTGTCAATGTTTTTTTTTTAATGTAAGTAAATGAAATTAAAAAAAAAATTTTTAGTGAGATTCAATTAAATAACTTGGTAGGAATGTTGCTTCGCTCAAAACCGAAATTATGATTACTCATATATAACCATGAATTGGAAGAAAAATAGTTGTAAATATATTGTTACATAAATGCAATACACATTAAAAAGCATTATTTCTCTGTCATATAAGAAAAAGTTTTTATGAAAGAAGTTATCAACTCAGTTTTAATTAATTTTATAATCCAGATTTATGGTTACTAAAATTAACTTGCTTTTGATCACTTACTCACAAGAGTATATTTAATTTCAAATTCTATAGACAAGCAACATTTACTTCTAGTTTTAAAAAAACTTATACTGTTCCACATTCTGTCCAAGGCATCTTTCTAATTTTCAATAATCTCACAAAAATGGGAACTTGAAAAATGAAAGTATTTAAAGTTTAATTAATACAAAAACTTTCTCGTTTAGCATTGTTTATTAGCATTATAGATTATATTCTCATCTAATATAATTAATTTCACTAACATTGATTCTTATACATGCAGTAATTTATTGTGTTAAAGAGTCACAGGATTTAAAAATGGGTGCACTTTATAAAAATTTCCCTATTGCATATTTGCAAAAATTTAACTGTAAGTTTTAAAAAGTATATTAAAAGCCTATTTTTATATCGAAATCTATACATTATGCAAAAATAAACCGTTTTTTCATAATATCATCATCGTCATAAAAAAAAACCCAAAAGAAATATTGGTAGCAACAATGAAAGAGAGTTGTGTTTCATTTGAACAATTGAATTTGTTAAAGTAAAATGCGTTTACAATATTTTTTTAATATAGGTTAAAAATATGAAAAAGAAATATGCAGCATAAGATGACATTATTAATAAGGTTACTTTTTGAATTTAAAAATGTTGAAAAAACTTTTTGTGCTATAATATTTTCGGAAATTATCACGTAAAATGCCAAAATTTCACCTCATTTTTAATTAATCAAAGTGAACATTTTTAAATCACGTGGAATCTTTTCGTAATACTTGGTTTTTCCTTGTTCCATCAGACGATTATTTTTTCATTACCCAAAGAAAACTAATGTTGATATACGAATAGATTGAAAGATCAAAAGTAAAATATATGGGTACAGAAATGCTAACATACATTTAAAAAACAACAACAACCGTACTTTGTTGTTATGTTGCTGTTGAAATTTTAATTTAATGATAACGATGCATGAAAAGTTCTCTAAAAGCGTTATTTAAGATTTCTCAATAACACTTTAACCACTAATGTAATTATCAGTACTTGCACGGAGTTGCTCGTAACTTGATAAACATTAGCAAAATTAGAACCCGAAACATAAAATAAAGCTATTAAATTGTATTAATTATTAAAAAGTCCCCCCAAAGTAATAATGATTTTATACGGGTTTTTAAATTTTTTTAAATAAAGATATTGCTTGGTGAACTGATGTAATATGCATACACACACATACATTTCATTTTATGAGAATGGATCACAGAGTTTTTGAAGAAAATGTATTCAGACATATGAGAATATTCAAATATTAGTAAATAAAAGAGGATATATATTTTTTTATATCTTACTTACCTTTAAATTAATTTGATTCCAGTAATTATTTTTCTGATAAAAGCACTATAATCTTTCCATTAAGAATAAAATTTATGATTATTTATTTCAAAATATATAAATAAGATGAACGTTATGTACAAGATCTTATATATAAAACATTGATAAAAATCCTAGACAGAGTAGCAACGAATTATGAATAAAATAAAAGAAAAAAATATAGTTAATAAAGTGTGCGGAGAACAAAAAACGTTGGAAACATTTTTATTAGTTTGAAAGTGTTTTATTTAAAGGTGTTTTCTCCTTTTTTTGCTTTTGGGCCTCTATAATAGTAGAAGGATCCCGAATTTTCATCTATCGTGGATATCTTGGATCAACAAGCTCTGACAATAAATAATCAAAATAAAAGAAGCTCAATTTTTTCTCCATTTTTTGTTGCCAAAATATAGCATTACGAGTTTTTTTTTTTCAGTTTTTTTGTCCCTTCTCCGTCCACATTGAAAATATACAAAAGCACCTTTGCGAATATGCAGTTGACCCTGCACTTGAAAATAATACTTATGGTTCTTATTTACAGTTATTTTCAGATCTTTGTTTAATTTCCAAAATTGAATTTTTTTTTGCTTTTATTGCTTTCTCCATATGTTAATTTACTCCCAATATTTCAAACATGTAAGCAAAGAAAAATAAACAATATGCAAATTCAGAGATAGATATAGTCATATATTAGAAAAAGGTCTACTAAATTTGTTTCCTAGGCCACTGCAGCATTCGCAAAAGCAAGTGTGGTCTGTGAAGTTCCAGATGATCACGGCTTGATGGTAAACAAAGTAAAAAGTGAAAAAAAGGCAGAAAGAAAATAATTTTTAGGGAAAGAAGATGTGTAAACTAAATAATAAAAGTCAGAAGCAATCAGAGGGTAAAGGGAGGGTTTATAGTGTATTCCTCCGCAAATGGCTGGAGTTAGGGGAGAATTGGGGGGAAGTGCAAGTTATTTCTCAATTTTAGGTCAAAAATACTACTTTTATACATTTTAAAAAATATATATATAATATGCATCGGAAAGAAGATACCCAAATGGATGTTTCATATTTGTTACTTTTATTTTATTTATGATAGATTTTTTAATAAAAATGTTTAAATGGTGCAGTTGAAATTATTTGATATTTTAATAAATATTCAAGTAATACTTTGAAAAGTCCGAGAAAAAATTCCTTAAGCAAAAACCAGTGTTTATATTCCTTCTACCAATTGCAGTTGATTTCATAAAAAAGAAACCTCAAAATCTAACTGAAAAAGATCGTAGTATTTTTTCCATAGGATAACATTACGCTTGAAA
Organism: Argiope trifasciata; assembly: GCA_026543055.1. Lineage (NCBI taxonomy): Eukaryota > Metazoa > Arthropoda > Arachnida > Araneae > Araneidae > Argiope > Argiope trifasciata. The sequence goes on along the minus strand of JAPMOQ010049656.1, from coordinate 8,876,692 downwards.
ATTGTAGGTGGCGTATATACGGCAACCTTAACCTATAACTACGAAACGCGTCCCACTCATACTTTGGAGGATGAGAATGGGCCTTTTCAAGAGATTTTAAAATTTCACTTTTAAGAATCAAGGGAAATTTTGGAGATTTAGTGATAACATCTGAAAATACACACAAAACTCTTTTACATTATCTTTATATTCAAAATTTTTTTAATAAAATTTTTTATTGGCCAATTTTATCTTATTTTTAATCAATCATTAAAAAATATTTTAAACGTTATTTACAACAATGTATTAAATGTTGAACTGAAGCACAAACTGTTGCTAGTAATACATTATCTTGATTTCTTTTCCCTTTGTTGGTAATGAAATTCGGAAGAAATTACTTATTTTTGCATAGCCAATATATTTATATTTGAAATATGCTTTTTGAAATTTATGAAGTTAAATTTTAATTATAAATATAAGAGTGCAATAGTAAAATTTTTATAAATTGCGTCTATTTTTAAATCCTGTTACCCTTTAATGCAGTGATTCTCAACCTGTGGGGCGCGCCCCCCTAGGGGGGCGCGAGAACTCTAGTGGGGGGGCGCGAGCATATCCAAGAGAAAATGTTATTTAAAAAAAATTGATTGACTGAAAGGAAAGGACAAACACAAATACAAAAAACAAAATACATTTCGACATATTTAATAATTAACTTATTAAATTAAAACAACTCACTAAATTAAAAACAAATTTAATAATTATTATTGACTTCCTTGAGCCTGACTTGCAGAGCAAAGTTTTTCGAAGGAGGGTTTAATATTAGAAATACACTCTCAGTTCTTTTTCTATATTTAGTTGAGATATATATTTTGTCTTCAAAGAAGCCACCACATAAATTCCAGTTTCACAAAGGTAAGATATTGAAAATGGTAGTAGAATGCGAAATGCCTTTGTTTTTAGTGCAGAAAACTCATCATCCACTCCTGCCTAAAATTCAAAGAGTGATTTATCACTAAATTGTCTTTTGGTTTCCCCGCTTGCCGTGAAGTCTATGAAGGTTTCTTCCTCATCAATTGAGAGTCCTTCGGGAGCATTTTGAAATGGATCCCTCACCCACTTGCAACTTGTTATCAGTTTGTCCTCAGCAAGAAAGTTCTTTTTAAAATTCTTTGCTAGCATTGCTAAATGATTTTCAATGTTTACAAAAACAACTTTTACATGTTGTTCTTCAGCCTTGTAAGTTTTAATGCAATCCTTCAAATTTACAAACATTGTTAAGTTTTATTGTTTTAAATTTCGGATCCACAATTCCAATTTCCTACAAAAAACATTAACTTTATCATTCGTATCCAATATATGTGTATTTGCTCCTTGCAGTTGAAAATTCAAGTTATTTAATTTCTCGAATATGTCGACCATGTAGCTCAATTTCATTACAAATAAACTATTGCAGAAATTCTCAGCTTTCGGTCTGTTTTCCTCTTCTAGGAAAATGGCGATTTCTTCTCTTAATTCATTAACACGTTACAAAAATTTCCCCCGTGATAATCATCTTGAATCGCAATAAAATGGTAACGCTGAATGTACTGCACACATGTCTTTACAAAGTTCGGAAAAGATTCTTGATTTCAGAGGTCTCATTTTTATATAATTTACTACGGTTACAACCGTAGTTAACACAATATTCAAACCAGGACTCATTTCTTTGGAAGCCAAAGCTTCTCTGTGGATCATGCAATGAGAACAGACGCACTCTGGTGATTTTTGTTTCACAAGTGCTTGAATACTTTGGAATCTTCCGGACATAGAACGAGCACCATCGGTGCATATTCCGACGCAATTTTTCCATTTTATGTTTGCCTCGTTCATAAAATCATTTAAGATAGCAAATAATGTGAACGCTGTTGCTTTGAATTCTATTGGTTCGCTGAAAAGTAATTCTTCTACTACTCACAAATCATCACAAAATCTAACATAGGCAATGAAATGAGGATCTTTATTACTATCTGTTGCCTCATCGAGTTGTATTGAAAAAAAATTGTCACGTAACTTCGACTAAAGCTGACACTCTACACCTTCAGCTATATCAGCAATTCGATAGGCAACAGTATCATTTGAAAGAGGTATTGACTGCAATTGTTTTGCAAAATTATCTGCAAACATAATTTCTAAAATCTCAATTGCGGCTGGCAAAATAAGCTCTTCACCAATGGTGTGAGACGTTTTACATCTGGCTAATTAATATGAAACTTTGTAAGAGGCAATTAAAGCTTTTTCATTCACAGACAAAGTTTTTTTCAACAATGATTTTTGCTTTTCATATGATTTTAATTTTAATTCGAAGAATTCTCTGGGTTTGTTTACGTACTCACTATGAAGCGTTTCCAAATGTCGTTTAAGTTTATTAGGTTTCATGTTGTCTGCCGCCAACATTTTTGAGCAAATAATACACAGGGGCCTTTCTTCTTCATTTACTTCAGTACTTGTGAACCCAAAATTTAAGTATTCTTGAAAATATTTTCTTGGTTTTATTTTCGGAATCACGCTCGTCTGTGTACTTGTTGATGCTTGTCTATCGTCTAATGCTCGCTTACACCCGCTTAAAAATTTATCCATGATTCTGCATAAGTCTGCTGCCGTGAATATTTAATACGGTGAATTGCAATTACACGAAAATATATAACATGCACATTCAGAATAGATTCAATAGCGATAGAAGGATCGACTCGAATGAGATTGTCTGGAAGTGAAATTGGTGTCATAGAACTTTCTCCTTCTCCCTATGAGAAAACATTTGTTCACATCTGCGCTCGCTTCTAACTTAACTTTTAAGATGAATAGACAAATTCCAGACAAACCGAAATCTCGCGAAACCGTGAGAATGCCCGACATGGCGCAATAAAAGAGCACTAAAAAGGCTCAGGATTCTTGTTTTTTCAATGCTGAGGATCGGTGTTGCAAAATGTCAATAAACTTCCGTATTCTTGGTAATTTGTAAAGTTTGAAATTAAGGTTGTAGTGTAAATTTAGCGCCAAAATACTCAAAATACATTATTATTGTATTCATTTTATTGTATGCGGTGGGGAAGGGGGGGGGGCGCGATGAAAATTATGATTGAAAATTGGGTCGTGAATACTAAAAGGTTGAGAAACACTGCTTTAATGTAATAAATTATTTGATGTATAAGACTGTATTAAGATATTAAGAGGTATAAAATAGGAATTAATATTAGATAAGAATAGATTCAAACATAAACAATGACATAATATTAGACATAAATAATGTTGACTGATTTAATTTTCTGTTCTTCAAGAAAGTTTTTGTATTAGTAGAAGTCCAGTTTTAAATTTCTAATTTTAGTTAAGATGACCGAAAATTAGATCAATGCATTTTGCTACTATTTTTCCTCCTATCCATGGCTATATAGGAGTAATCATAATCTCTATTTGGAATGAAGCAACAGTTTATTTAGTTGAGCCTGGATAAACTTTTTAAAACAATTTTAATTAAATGCAAATAAATAAAAATGATTGATACACCTTCAAGAATGCAGAGTTGTACTGACTTATCCTGGATGTCAGAGAGAGAAAAAAGGAAGCCTCTTATCCTTTGTTGTAATTTTTGTATCCTATGTAAGTGTTCACAATATACATATTGCAAAATATGGGAAAAGTTTTTTAGAAATTAATTTAAAAAACTAAATTTAATTAACAATTAAATTAATAGCTTCTTTTTTATTTCAATATTTAGGTGAAAATTATTATAAATATTAAATGAATTTTCAGTCTGAATCATTTCAGAACTCTGATTCGCATACAGAATCCTGGTTAAGTAGAAGAATCGTACCATTGGCAAAATCCAATAATTAAATGGAACAAAATAAATTTATAAATAATCATTTAAATAATGGTTTGAAATTTCAAAAACCAAAATATATTAATAGGGTATATGCATTTTACAATTCATTCATTACTTTTTTCTTCCTAGTGCTTTATGAATTCATGTTTAGGAAAGCTGAGGGAGAGAATTCTTCAGAATAACTGTATTTATCTTTTCTTTTTAATGTGGTATAAATGGGATACTCAATAAAAAAAATTTTTTTTTAAGATTTTTTTTCTTCGGGAAAATCAGACAGAAATTAAGGATATCCAAACTAGGCAGAGACATCAGGTCATTATTGTCTACGTATCTCATGTGTGTAATATGAGATATGTAGCAAGAGTTGAAAAATGAAACTTAACTTTTTCGTTTTCTTTCCAAATTAAACCTATTTAGTACTTTTTGAAATAAACAAATTACTTTTAAAATTTCATAAAAGCAGGGACATTTTATTAAAATTCGTTATTAGTAGTAATTATCAAGTGAAAGGATTGAACCCGTTCTTGGGGGAGGAATCTGAGGCCTTAAAATTTTATAGGCACTTAGACGTTGTCCTATCTACCTGGATTGGAAAATGAATAAACGCAATTATTAATGTAAATTAAGTTATGTAAAAGGAAATGCAATAAATACTGAATTGTTCACTTATTTTTCTAAATTACAGGATCCTCCAATAATAGTTAAAAGAAATATAAAGAGCAATCAAATGTCTAAAAATATAAATGCTTCAGTATTTAATAATAGAATAATATCTGAATCATATTGGAAACATCAAGTTTCATTCTCAGTTACGATAGTTTTCTCGAACTGGGCACTTTTGTTCGCTGTGTCGATGAAGTTCCAACAACATTATATTCCTTTCTATTTCCTTCATTAGGAGATGAGAAACAAATCACAAACTGCGTTTTCTCAAATCTCGTTTTCAACAGTTTCTTTGAGGGATACTCAATCGGCGATCTCGCTGTGACAGTGTACATACTTCGTAGATATTCATTCCTTTTCTACTGTAATGAGCTGTCTACTTCATTGATCGTCTTCGACGCTGTTTTGCCCATTACTGAACTTTTCAAATCACGCCTATAGGGGCATACACAGGGGCATGGTATCAATCTCATACGCTTTCTTCAATTACTGTATACATTTGCCTGCTTATTCGTACAAGAATTTTAAGTTGAGTTTCTACTTAATGACATGTCATTTAACTACAGCACAAAGAGCCAAAGATAATAAATTTCCCAAGACTCTTAAGCACACAAACCAAGTACTTCTGCTTGCTGAATATTACGGATCTCGACGAAAGTGCTGCCAGTGATCGGGTTGTTACCATTTTCGATTTCAAAAGTGATTATATCTGTTTATTTTTCTAATCTTGTATAATTCCAGAGGATACACACAAGCTTCAGAGGTCTGGTGAATGTTCAGAATCGACCTATAGTCGGATATGAAGCATTCAAGGTGTTCTGCACATCAACTGCATAATGTGGAAAACATTCGAAAGTAATTCGAATTTTTGCTGTACTGTATACATTTTCTGTTACTTTTTTGTCAACTGCAGCCATATACGGAGGTTTGTTCTTAGAATCAATAACCTTTCAGTTCTTACCATCAAGTATTGGAGGCATAATTCGCATCGCTTCTTTCAGTATTTCCAGCTGTTGGGAAATAATCCAATTTGTAGAAATTTCTAACAATTCCTCCGATTTTTCCTGCAGTTGATCGATATTATTTCATTTTCTTTTCAAGCTTAGTAGTATTTGTACCTGACGATTCTTAATCAGCAAATGTTTCTATTTATGTTATAGTTCCAGTGAAATTAATTGGGAACAGCGAGCACCAATAGGGGAAAACGAAAACATTAATTTTTGATCTTTAATTTGTAATAATGCTTACAAGTTGCATTTTGGTGTAGATAAATTAAACTGTAAATATGAAAATATTGGAGTAGGTCTTGAAGTGCCAAAAGGGAGATAAAGTTTCATAAAAACACATTTTTTGCAACTTTTTATGGATTTTTGCGTGCTAATATTATGAAATAAAAACCTTTAAATAGGCCTTGTCATAGAAATAGGAAGGAAAAAAAAACAGTTTTACTATTGTACTGCATAGCACTGAGTTGTTGTCAGAGGGGTTGTTATTGAAGTAAGGCAGAGATGTGTATGCGTCCCTTGTCAAGAGCAGAGTTGATTTCAAATAAATAGCTTTGTCGAGTTCATTTGGGTTTGCGTCTTCGTACGTCTATTGTGTAACTGATTTGTTAGTTAGTGCGTTTGTTTGCTTTATTGTGATTAAAAAGGGCTCAGTCTAAATTAGTAAAAAGGAGACAAATGTCTGAGCGTTATATTTTTGGGAAATTTAGTAATTTGCTTGAAGTTGAAGCGATTTACAAATCTTTTATGATGTACTACTGTTATATTAGGCCTAATCTCAAAATTGCTTCAGAGAAGGATTTTTCTTCAAGTGAAGTATGTGACACTTTAGTTCCCATAATACAACAAATATGGTCAAGATGTATTCCCATTGCTTGTAGCAAAAGAATTTTACAAATGATAAAAACTTATCATGCTAAATACAGGAAATTATAAAAGTAAAAAAGCAGAAAATGTTCAGATGGGTTTGATTCCAACCTCACAGAATTTAGAGAAGTTAAACTTTTTTTGGATTTTGCTGTCTTGCATAAAACAAAAAAAGTACCAGTTATGGAGCAAAAATTTATAAGCGATCAACATGCTAGCAGGAAAATGGTTATATATAATATTGAGATTACCACCCCAAGGCTTTTGAGGAAGAAAGAGTTAAAAATTACAGCAAATAATTAAGTTTAATCATAGAGGTACGAAAATACTTACGTATCAGAAACGATTTCTCGCAACAATGGCTGAAGAACAATAATGTCCTTTACAAAAAGAGACAAATCAACCAGATCCATCAAATAGACAAGAAGAGATAAATCTACCAGATACCTATGTGGTTTAATATTAAGTTTAAACCTTCGTGTACTTATGGTTACAGACATTATTTTGACCTTATCTAATATTCATGCCATCTCTCTGCGATCTCAAGAACGTTATAGACCAGATTATTAAAAAAATGGGTATTTTGCTATTTCAGAAAACATTCTTTTGTCCGTGCTAAGCGGTGAACGTAAAATTCGAAGAGAACTTGTTTTACAACGTATTTTAAAAGCAAGAATAGTAAGTAAAGACAGAGTCGGGAGGCTTGATATTCCACACAATTATCGGTGCGAAGGATTTCATCGACAGGATGTCTTGGCTTGAAAATGACGTAAATGAATCTCTCTTTCTAAAACATGATTCCTGTGATTCTCTGAAAGACTTTATAAGGCATCAGAAACTGAATCAAATAGTATAGGGCCTTCCCCGGCTTCTTTGTTTCATGTAAGCAATGGAAAAAGCTGTGAAACGAGTGGCCGAAAAAATGTCTGTAGTTCAGTTGTAAGAAAAGGATACATTAGAACAAAAATCGACTCGAAGGCTAATTCGCCAAACAAAACTTACTAAAAAAAGGGTTTAAAGGGGTAATGAAGTAGAAATAAACATTTTGCAACTGTAACATTTGTAATACAGAAGTAAGCAATTCAAAATTAGACATAGATATATATTTGTTTGTTATAATTCTTTGTAATAAATAATTTTTTTCCATTTGTAATGCTTATGTTTATGTATTTAAAATCATCTTTTGTATCATTATATGAGCGAAAAATTCATGAAAATATTTTATCAAAGTTTATAATTTTTCAATTTTTTTTACAAACCTTAAGCTTTTTTCGGCAGCTTGAAATACTTTTGCATTGCAACCAGAATTTTTTAAAATTCTTTTTGAACCTAAAACATTATTTTTTACCTCTATTACCTGACGAAAATCAAGGAAAAAAATGTATAGGCCCTTTTTAGAAATTTCAATTTTTTTTTTTTTTTTTTTTTTTTTTTTTTTTTTTACAAATTTCAAGTTTTTTGCGGCATCTCAAGATAATGTAATATTGCTACCAAATTTGTAAAAATCGTTTTTGAATCTGAAAAGCAACTTCTACACACTATTCCGAAACTAAAATCTAAAATAAAAGTGGGGAATACGATAGCTACATTTTGCATTGAAATTCTCTGTTTACTTTCTTTGCAATTGTATTCAAAAAGTGAAATAAAAACCTTTTAAGTGCGATTATTCATTCCTTTCATCCGTTATTTACAAAGGAAGCTTTATATTTCTTGGATAAAGGCTACAATGGTTATGAGTAGTATTTCAATTCCGATTTTGAACTTTTTACTGAGAAACAGGATCAAGATTTGTATTATGTCTAACAATTTTCATTGCTGGATAGAGAAGAATAGTCTTTTTTCGCAATTAACACACACACACACACACACATATGTATGTATGTATTTTGAATGATTTAATTTTTGATAGGAAGTGCTTTTGAATCTAGGAATATGGGAATATCCTGTCTCGTCAAAAGGCTTATTATTTAATGCCATACTAGCAAATGACATTTTTAAAGAATTTATCATATGATCTACATATATAATTCTTTTCACAAATGAAAGCTCGTTAATAATTATAGAATAGGCTCTTAACTACCCCTTACAATTTCCCCCTAAGATAGATAGGAATAGGCCTTCAATGAATATAAAAGCTGCATTTTTTATGTATTTCGAATAATTTTCTTTTTGATAGGAAATGTTTTTGAATCTAGGAATACGGTAATATCCTGTCCTGCCAAAAATGTTTGTTATTTTATATCTAATTATCTATTGACATTTTTAAAGAGTCAATCATATGATTTACATGTATATAATACTTTTCATAAGTGTAGTTATTAATAATTATTTGATTTTGACTGTTGTCGAATCGAGAAGAAAACTTATCTCAAGTAAGGAAAGACAATGACGCTGAAAGAGAATTCTGAAGGTGATGATTTTAACTTTTTCAATAAAGAAGAAAATAAGAAAAGTAGTTATGAAAATGAACATCTATCATTGATGGCTCAACAAATCTATATATTTGTATCAATTCCGTTGAAGGTACTAGAAGGATCGTTTATCCAATGAATCGATGATGTTTAGGGATTTGATTATTAGCAGCGGATTGATCCCATCTGGTCTAGACTTTTCGTCTGCTTGTTTTCGATGGTCTTTATATATTACCATTCAACAGTTAGATGAATAGGGAATGTTTTTTTCACCAGAAACGAAACTGAACCTTTGGTTTCAGGGCTGACAGATTTTGTTTTTCAATTGAAAATGGGGATCTGCCAATTTGCGTGTTAATCATGGACTCGCATGACTTCAAAAACATACAAGGAACAACGTTTTCAGATTTATTTATCTAGAAATTTTCTAATCAATACACAAATTTTGAATATATTGCCTTTAGTAACAAGTATATAACTAAAGAATATTTATATGTATATATGTATGCATTTATACTTATATACATATTCATAAATACAAGATACAATCAGTACGATTTAAAAGAAGATACAAATTCTATTGAAAAATGATTTTATGGAAACAAAATTCATATTTTTAAACCTTTATAAGCCATCAAGTCAACACATCATGTAAGTTGTTTATAGACAATTTAATATTCAACCACAAATGACATCCACTCAGACAAGCTCTCCCACGCTTGCACATGCACACTAGATGACTTAAAAGATTTTTGAAGAGTAAATCAAGTTCTGAATATTTCCATACTTTCTTAACAATACATAAATACTTTCATATATAAAAATACTTTACCACAACCTGTGTACAACAGAAACAAATAAATGATGAGCAACAAGAACATTTCATAATAAATTTCAAGATGATATGTTTGTATCTTATTGGAACCATTTAGCCGTCTACAGCAAAATGGAAACGCAAAGAAAGGACTCCCGAAAATAGCTACACTAATACACAATTGACATGAAAAAGACGAACTAGAAAGGTTCATTGATATGTTTCTGATATGTATAGAATATCACTGGCCGCACAAGAAGACGTAAGAAAAGGCCGAGCACAAGAAGAGTAGCATTTACAAGAAAGACTGGAGACGATCAGACAGGGGTTACAAAAATAGTTGTTCCGATTATAATAAAATTCAAATGATTCGGAAAAATATCCTCTTTCGAAAAAAAAAAAAAAAAAGACCGACTCTATTCCTTTTTCAATTTTTTTACACGCTTTATGTAAATTTATAAGTCAATTTTCACTTTATACTGTATATAGTAGAGCTTGCAAATTTTCTAGGTTTGCGATGGCATTACATTATCTTAATGTTTTCAAAACTATTCATTGTTAATTGATTAAATTAATCAAATTGGGTTTTAAAATTGGGTGCCATCTGCTAGTGAATCTGAGAAATATTGATTTCCAGCTTTCATAATGTTTATAGTAACTGATTATGAGTAAAGGATTAAAAAGCAGAAAAAGAAAATTAAAAATTTCAAATTTTCCTGCATTAATAAAAGTGTATTCTGAATAATTGTTTGTATAAAACTCTTTTTCATCATTTGAACATAAAATGCTTTAAGAGTATAAAATTTCCAATTCTTTTTTTTAAGATTTAAAGTGCTTTAAAGGTAACCGTTTAGCTTTTAAAGCACATAGACCATTCGGAGTTAAGAAATTGAAAACCTTTTCTTACATCTGCGTCGGGTTGAATGTTATTTGTATCGCATATGCACATATGTTTGTATCACATATGAAAAATATTATTTAGGCAGAATTTTACAAAATTAGAAGATTTCAATTTATTGCTATGTAATGCTATTTTTGTGATATGTTGTTGATATGTTTATTATTGATATGTTATTTTCATTAAATTATGAATATTCGCTGAGAGCAGACAAAAATTCAGTCACTTGCTTTTCATAATGGATAAGTAGTTTCCATTCAATAGATTCCGTGTAAAGTACTCAACATGGAAAATGTCCTCAATTCAAACAACTTATAAATCTTATTGGTTCGTACCAGAGCTGGATTTATCATGAGTAGAGCATCGAAACAGCTCTTTCGTCGAGATGACTTTCGCATCACTGTGAGGAATGAAAATCAATAACACCTCAAAATGAATATACGCAGCTATTTCAAGAAGAGTTTTTTTAAAACTGATTGGGAAAGGTAAGGAAAACATCACTCAAGAAAGGCTGTATCAATAAATGATTTACAACAGACGAACACAATTTTTTATCCAGACGAGGAATCCATTTCTTCTAATAAATATGATTATTACGGTAAATGTATAATTAAAAATTTTAGAAAGCCTTTAAAATTTAAAAATGGAATTTATTTCAATTTAGTTTGAGCTCCACTGAAAAGCACTTAACCACAACTGGAAGTCTTTGAACCGGAAATATCCAAATCAATGTCCTCCATAATACACATATCAAATATAATATGACGTGGCCTTCTTTATGTTCTTTCTTATGCTCATTTTCTCCTCGTGTGCTTTCGAATACGGGTCTAGTATGTGGGGCAAAAATAGTGGAAGATGGAAATTTGCATGCTGCAAAACTGAAAGAAATATATTTATGAAAAAGAAATGTTTCAAGACAAATATGAAAAGGAAGTGACTGTATCTTTCAATTGAAAAAATGAGGGTCCAATGATCGAAATGACAAAAATAGGCACCTAAGTCTCACCGTTTCGTTAGCAATATCCAGTCAAGAAATCGATTATTATTTTTGCCATGCCGCGCATAACACGATATTTGTAAAATGGCGTTCTTTCGAGGAAGTGAAAGTAACCAATTTGAAACCAATGTGCGTGGTTAAAAAGTGCACCAGCATTGGATTATTAGAAGTATCAACAGACGCTTGATGAAGACCTGCACCAATTGCTATGATTGTTTAGGATTCATTTATAATATTAACCATTCTTTTATTACCGAGTGCATTTCTAAAAATCCTAAAATAAGCAGTATATGATATGTATTGTCTTAAAACTTGGATCATTCCATTTACGAAAATATTAGAGGATTTTTTTTCTTCATCCATAACAATTATTTTCAACGTATGGCTTAAGAACAGATGGGAGCAATCAGTAGTCTTAGCAATGAAGCTATATCATTCTTCATGTAAATGAAAGCAATTTCACAATTTGCTTTCTTTATAAAAAAAATTCCTAAAAGATGTCAAAAGCTCAACAACAGGTTTAATTTTCAATAGTTTTTACTTCCGAATTTATAAGTTTAATTAAATCTATATGGCTAATAGTAAGCTTATATTTAAAATCATATGCATTATATTTTCATATGCATGGCAATATTAATCATATGCATTATATTTTAGCTAATAACTATGCAGCTAATTTTTGTAGCAAAATTTTCCTTGCCATTTTAAGCAAATATTTATTGTATATATATAAAAGTGCTATACAAAATATTCTTTATTATTTCAGGAACTAATAATAGAATTTGAATATTGTGTTCTTTACATGGATATTTCCAAGAAAATAGCTTATAAAACACAGATTTGTCACTATGTTCTTCTTCACATTCTGCTAGAGCTTAATATTTTATTTAAAAAGTTTGATATGCATAAATTCTTCTCCACCCTTTGAAAAAGTGTACATTTTTATCGAAAGAATCAGTACCATTTTGTGCTCATTAACCTAAGCGAACAGGTATAACTGTAAGTGAGAAAAAGGAATCCAATTCTTATAGTTTGCTTTAAATGGAGAAATTTGAAGCAAACACGCTTCATAAAAAATATTTCAAAGGATTAATTCTGATTAAATAGGTTTTAAATGTTTTGGATATGGGAGTAAACATGAAAAGATTTTTGTATGATGCTCATTGGGAATTCGCCAGTTTTTTTTCTCTAGGTAGCCAAAAGTGATGAGCATCATCTTCATTTAAAATCCATATTTTTATTTAAACTGGATTCTACAAATAATGGTATTTATAATGTACGATCTTTTTTACGATAAAAAGCTGCCAAATGGTTTTATTTTTGGAAACAATTTTTAAAGTTGAATAAAAATACGCCTTGCTATGAATATTTGGAAAATAAGTTTTGGATATAAAAGTATACAATGGTGAGAAGAGGGAAAACGTTCGTTTTATTTATATATGAGGAAGATTGTGGATACAGCAATAATTCTGATAGAACTGAGCTTTTGACAGGAATTAATCCAGAGTCCTATTGAAAATTATTAAAAGTTGTTATTTTTCGCCTCTAGATAAGGATTGTTTGGAAGTTTAAGGTCCTTATAAAAATAGAAGACATAAATAGTTATTGGAATTTTCAGAAAAGATTTCAATTTTTCCCTACTTGTAAAATTGTTCTTGTGAATTGAAAATATTTAAGGAATAGATAAAAATTGCAGAATTTTATTGACAATATATTCTATGAAAAAAAATTCCCTCATGTCTCGTTTCTAATTTGAATTGTTGTTTAATAGCGTGTTTATCCAAATTAAAAGAATTCTTTAGATGCCAGAAAATGTTGAAAGCAGGTAATTTTCAAATGCTGAAGGATTTAAATGTTTCTTTGAATTCAGGAAACGGAGCTTAGTTTCTTAAATCAGAGAAATGTGTTTCAGATTGAAGTGGAAGTTTGAAATGATAAAAAATAAGGCAAGCAAAATATTATTTTGATTCTTATTCAAATTCAAAATTTATATCGGAAAGACATCAAAACAAAAAGATTTAAAAAAATCAAATGTAATGAAAATAAAATGCTCAATATAATAAAAACTATTTCAGTTGAATCCACTACAGATTTTGTTACTTATGTAAAAGAAAAGGTAAAAGTAGCTCAAGCCTTTCAACAATGAATTAAGAAATAGTTTGGAATTGAAATTTTCACATATCTTAAAGATATAAGATGAGAATTGAATAAAAAGGATTTATTATATCTTTTACTGAAATTCGTCCCTTTTGGGGGTTTCTGTTTTTCTTTTCAAATCAGACAAAGAGATCAGCAAATATTTAACGCCTCCTCCTATTATTTATCTTTTATGTTCCTTTGGAAAACCACATTTATTTCTCCGATAGAAAAAATATCAAAACCTAGAATATAGAGGAGAAACATATTAATCTGCATTGATTTAAATATCGGTTGCAGAATACCTATAATTATATAACGATAAAAACATTGTTGTAGATGATTATATGTAATGTTTAGTACCTATATAACACATAATTATAAAATGATATTCAATTATTAATACTGTTCAGAAACATATTTTATTATGGATTTCTGTTAAACAGATATATCAGTTAATTTTTTTCTAAAAATTAATCAGAAGAAGGACACTTTTAGTTATTTAAGTTACTATCAAAAAGGCTTTGAAATATTAAGTTAATCAGTAATTAGCAATTAATTCTCATTACGGAGTGATGTTTAATATATTTATATTACTATTTGTTTATGTTATTTATTTGTTTTTTTTTTCTTTTTAAAAAATAAATTTTAAATAACTTTATTACTTATGTTTTTGTTTAAAAAAATTAATTTTAAATAATTCTCCATGAAAAAATTCACTTATAATATGTGGGAAAATTTTTAACACAAAAATTACAATTAAATGATTACAGTTTTCGAAACAATTAGTTTTGTTAAAAATTTATGACCAAATTATTTCTCCTAGAATACTCATACAGATTCATATCTATTTGCTTAACAATGTTTGCTTACAATGATTTGCTTACAAATTTTTGAAATAAAGATATCACAGTGTAATGCTGAAACTAGACAAAATAATATATCAAAGGCTCTTCTTTAAATACAAAACATGAAAACAAATGTCTGAAATCTAAAGATATGTGCTAAAATTTTCCTACAAACGTAAGAAAAAGGTTATTATAAATACTTTTTCTTAAAAATATAAAGTTGATAAAGTGGACACATGAAAAGAGAAACGAAGAGTTTAGGATCTAGGAATGAAAAAAATAATTAAAAAATGATTCTTATTTTTCGAAGAAGATAAATATTATCTCTAATTGTAATCCAAATTCAAAAAAAAGAAGAAATTTCATATTTTTCAACAATAGGATATAAGGATTTAGACGTATTGTATGAAAAAATATTTTCATAGGAAAGGCTTTCGAATGGTTTATCTTATTTCTGTCAGTTTTAAATAAAGACTCAGTTAGGGTCCAAAGAAAGTGAAAAGAAGAGGATTTATACAAAAGGGTTTTTGGCAAGAACCGAATCGACGTCAATTTGGGCCCTTATCGTATGTTGTACTATAAACATACAGTATGTGTTCTATCATGATTTATGTTACATCAACCTTAGGTTTGACAAGAGAGTTTTCTCTTATTAAAAATAAAAGTATTTTTCCTTTAAAGAAACAGCTTATTCCTTATTTTAAAGGTGCTTTCAGGTACTCATCTTATGGTTTATATCTGTCTGTATATGTAATAGGGATTTTCAAATCGAGTAATCTTATATTTTCAAAACAGAGTTTATTTAGAATATATTATTCATTCTACCACCGGAAAGAAAAGGTGCTTTTTTAATTATCTTTTGTTACTGCTGTTTGCGCTTTGATTTTTTATTGGAATTAAATTATTTAAAATGAATAAATTTATAGAAATTTGGACTTATTCTGAAATTAAAAAATCTATCTGTAAAGGTCTGAAAACCCAACCTATTTTTCTCAGTTTATCAAGAAACAAAATTTCATCATCTCCTTCTTTAAATCATATAAATATATCGAAATCTAATATTTTTCATTTAAGAAAGAGTTATATTTTGCTTGATATATGATATCCATTTTATGTAATCGGTAACTTTACGAATAAAGCATCTCCTTTACATCAGAAATAAATGTTTTGAAAACATTTTTTCGATTGTTTAACTAATTATAAAAATCATTTTAAAATTTCAGTTCCATTTCTTTAACTTGTATCGTAACTTATCTGATTCTGTCTTGAAGTAAGTCAAGAAAAAGCTCTATACATCTGCATGGACTACTGATTGCTCCATATTAAAGTGATATGTATTCACAACATTTCAAAACTAATTATAAGTATAAACATCTCACATCATGATTTGATATGTATAGAAACGATAAATGCTCAGAATCAAGCTACTGCCACACCAATAACATTCACAGGCAAAGTGAATTTTTGGGCATACTAACAATGATAAAAGTTTCTCTCTTCCACTTTCATTTTAAGGCAACGTTCATGAAAATCCTAAATATGAATCCATATTCAACAAAAAGCTCCGGCGAAGAGACAGATGAAACGCTTTCTTTTGATATGTTCAAGCTGATTATCTGTTGAAAATAAGGAGACTTTATGTCAAAATTTGGCACTGAAGCTATTCATCGAGTTCTCTCGGAAAATTACTTTCGATAGCTTTCCTTTTGTTTTCAGATAAACGTGTAACGAATGTTGAAATAAAGAAATAGGTAAGGAATCTAACAGGGGAATATTGTGTATGCTACCAGATTTCTATCACAAATTGTTCAGTTAATAAATAATGGAATTTTAGAAATGAGCTAGAAATACGAAGATAAGGTATAAAAATCTAAACCGGTTCTTAAAAATAACATTGTGGTTTATAATAACTCCAATAGCACATTGAAAACAATATTTCATAATGAACTAAGCACACTCGTAACTTTCTGGGGATACCCTCTTTCAGTTTTTGCTAAAAAAACCAGAGCTATTCCAATTTTCTTTCCTAAAAAGAAGCCGATTATTGTGCGCAGCAAGATTTAGAGCATTCATCTTCACAATCCAGAGTAAAAGAGATACATTTTTGGAGAATAGAGAAGAGGTAACATTGAACCTGTATATACATCAATGAATGGAAAGTCATTCCTCAGGCCATCCAAAATCTCTTCCAGCTGCTCTGAAAAACATTCGGTTGTAGGGAGCGTAGAACTGTCGAAGTTTATGAATCACTTCCTCGGAGACTTGGGGGTGTCGCCTGCCTTTACTCTCATTCAGACACTTCTCCGTCGTCTCGTTCCTCACACAATAGAAACCTTTGGTTTTATTGTAGAAAAAATTCTCCTTGGAGATTCGGTGAGCAATGCCCAGAAATTCTTCGATGCGTTGCACTTCCGGGAAAGGATCTCGGACCAGGTCATCTCCATCCACTATATGGATCTGCCGCCGTGGGAATACCCGATGCCATTTCTCGAAGAAAATGGAATACATGCTGATGCGCACAGCCTTGTAAGCCGTGTTCACTTGGCCATTGGGCTGGAGGACGAGATCTTCAAACGAAGCCAGAGCCTTGTCTTTTCGGGCCTTATTGGCAGCCAGTTGGGCGTAATCCGAAATGAGGCGAGTCACCGGGTCTCGCACTATCAAGAGGAGCTTCACGCTGGCATTCATGGCGCGGATCCGCGCAGGGGCTGCTTCGGTAATGAAATAAGCCGGGCTCTTCTCAATGGTGATTTGATCAGCAAAGGAATACGGCATCCGTCGACGGTACCACTCCAGGCCCAGACTGTATTTATCATCCTCGTCGAAAAAGTGAACCTGAAAGAGTTGGAAAATCAATGCTTTTTAATAACTGGGATTTTTATTCATTTTTTGTTCTTAATTCCGGTACACTGGAAATGAAATCCAGTACATTCTATTCTTGACGATCCTTGAATGGAACTAAAATTTAGCTGAATTAATTGTTTAAATAAAAATCAAGCACCGTAAATATTGAGATAGGCATCGTTATGAAGAAAATACAAGGGTAGCATTTTTTAGAATTTTAGCTCGTCAGGAAATGAATGAAGAATCAATTGCATTTTTTTTTCAAAAAACAAACAAATCAAGTCAAATGAAACTGAAATTTAAAAGTAGACGATTCTTATCGATTTTTTGAAAAAAAAAAGGCATTTACCATGGCTTGTATGTACTAGCAAATACATGCGAAACATTCTTAAAGAAACTATAAACTTTCATTTAAATATATTTTAGGAATTTTGTACATTGAATATACCATTCTCCTTTTTAGAAACTAATTTTGATTCAATAAAATAAACATAAGTAATACGTCGTATTTTTTGTTCAATGACATGTACAAAATATTTATTAATATTAAGCAAAAAAGAAGGTAGGAAAAATTTATGATTTTGTTAACTGCGTTTCAGTAAAGTCATCAATCAAAATTTTGAACTAGTTTAAATAGTTTTAAATTCTTGCTGAAATCTTCAGCTGGTAATTCTTTATTTTCTCCGGGCGATATTTAAATTGTATCTACTGAAGCCCTCAAATGACAAATATTTTTGAGTTAATTCTAAAATGTACATACAATAAATACCGTAATATTTGTTTTAAACTCTGAAACAAAGAACACATGATTAATCAAACATGATGACTCTGAAACACTGTCCAGTTGGAAGTATCAGATTAAATGGAAAAAATTTCAATGATACTCTACAATCTAGAGATAAGTACACTAACCGATTATCAAAAATAGAACTCATTTTTCCACGTCAAACAATAGCTTGATAAGGTGGTATAAATTAAACAAGAAGTGTTTGATTCTGTTTAATGTCTAAATCATCCAGCGATTCATAACCAAATTTAATGCACTTCCTTCAATCTATGGTTTTGATTTCTGAAATTGCACTCTCTAGGACAGAAAATGTTGCTACACTTCTTGTGTACAGCCGATCATTCCGCCACTACTGAACGTAGCAATATTGACAAGTGTAGCTGTACTGCAGTAATTTGGATATTAAATATTCTTGACATTTTAAAAATTGATACATTTAAAAGGACGTGAAACAATACATGTTTACAGAATTAATAAAAAGTAACAGCAGCAAAAAACATTTGAAATCACATACAGAACTAAATCAAGTACATTGAAATATGAAATACATTTAGCATCATACACATGTTAAATCATAACATTTCAAATTCTGCTCAACATGCCCTCCATTTTGGAAATATCATTTGAAATTTAAAATAGCTTGTTTAATTAAGAATGATATCGTAAATGAATACATTTATTGAAGCTGAGTGATATTTAAAAAAAGAGTGTAAGAGTG